>JAUELO010043389.1:0-10296 GCA_032357855.1 Amphibolips quercusostensackenii | reverse complement strand
AGACAGAGACGAAATATACCCTGCCTACCACTGCCAAGGAGCCACCACCAACTCCCGGAAAGTGGTATCGGCACACAACAACCAACTACGCAGACTCAGACGCCACAACCGACGACGACGACATCATCATCCTGGACGATGAGGAGACCTTCTCACCAACCAAGGCGGCCCCGCCAACCAACAGAACTCGACGCAACCTAGACCTGTAGACGGACAGAGCTTCGGTTCCACCCTAACCGGCCCACGATTAACCTGGAACATTGCCTGCGTCCATGGACGGACTGCAGGCTTGTAGATACCTCCTGTGCATAAAGGGAACCACCCGTATTCATCAACAGCCTCCCCGCAGCCGACGGACAGAGGAAAAGTCTATGGACCAACTGGACCACTTTCTCCGGGCCAATAACAAGCACCTGCCGGTGCGTTCTCCTTCTCCAGCCCGCCTGACCTAGGGAGGCACGAGCTACAGCCAACGACACAGAAGGCTACGGTTCCCTCCAGAACCGGCCCTCTGTGCCCGCCACCGCAAGCCTCGGTTCCACAAAAACCGACTTGCACGAAGGACCCGCTGCAGCATCCCAGCACTATTAACCAGCAAAACCACGTTACATTACCCCCACACCCAGTATATCTATCCGGAACACTAACAACTACCCACCCGGCTAGTATCAAAATTATGATTCTTACAATTAAATGGGAAGCGAGTATTTGAACGTTATGTTCTTTGAATTTTTAAAATGTCGTTTTAGGCTCAAATAATTAATAAAAAAATAATTAACTCTTTTTCGTAATTTTGTGTAACGAAATAAATTTGGAATCGGGTAGGAGTACCAATTGAGCAGCCGGATCGAATAAGGGCACATAACATTTTTTCGCCCAGAGTTTTCAAAAATTTTGGAAATTTAAAAAATTGTGGAAATTATCAAAATTTTTTAAAAGTTTGGAAATTCCGCAATTTTGAACAGTGAAAATGACAGAGATTATTTTGACAGAAATCACATTTCATAGTAAAAAAATCTATTTAGTCGTTTGGAATGTCACTTGATACTGTATTATATGATATTTTCTAATAATATATTTATCTCTCCTTCAAAAATAATAGTTTTGAATGAGCATTTCTAAAACAGTTCAATCTTCAAGGCCTTAAAACTAAAGTTTGACTTCAAATTAATTTCTAAATTAATTCATGGAGGTTTTGAATTTTCAATTTCAGAATATTGTAGTTACAAATTTAAGTACTCAAAATTTTAGGACTAATTTGAAACTTTGTATTTAAAGCCTTAATAGTCAATTTTAGATGTGAATGTAAGTTAATTTTAATTGAAAAGCTTAAAATTACACAATTAAAAAAATAGAATCATATTACAGCCATATTGTTTTGTATTCTTTACTATAATGTTTAATTTGCAATGTAATATCTTGAAATTGTCGGATTTTTAGTTAAATATTTAATCGAATGAATTATTTTAAATTTGAAAGTATTTGATTTGAAAATTTCGGGAATGAATAATAATTCTGAAGAAAGATTTGAAGTTAAAAAATTTAAAATTGAGCTTAAAATGAAAAAAGATACAAATTAAATTACCTAAAATTGATACACTAATAAGTAAATGATTTCGGTAATTTGGAATGGCAATTTAAAAATTACTAATTTTTAAGCGATTCAAATTTACATCAAACAATCAAAATTTCAAACAGTTTGATAATAAAAACGTTTTAATATCACAATTTTCAACGACGTGGATTTTTTTTCAGTTTTGAATGAAGGTCGCATTCGTTTAAGTTTCATTGTTTTAGAATAGATTTTTTTTCAGTTTGAATACTTCCGATTTCAAATTACTATTTATTTTTTAAGTTTTTTAAAATAATTTATTTCATTTTTGGTAGTGTTTATACGTCCTGACATAAGCAGCTCTCCCTTCGCTTTTCCAGATTAAATTAGGTTTACAATATCAAATTGTCAAATCTTAATCGCTTTAAATTGAAAATTACTCAAATTTAAAATTTTTTAATTTTCAATGCTTTAATTTTGAACGCTTTTAAATATAATTTTTTATTAGTAAAATTCCTCTAAATTTCAAATACCCCAATTTTCAAAATTTGAATCTAGAATATTTAATTTTTAACGTTTTGACATTGTCTTATATTTGCAATTTTAGTCTGAAATCATTTAGTTATGTGATTCTTAAATTCAAAATGAAATTGTTTCATTTTGAGTGATTCGCTTCAGAAATTATACAATTAAACTTCTTTTCCTAATTAAATTGTCCGAAATCGTTAAAAAAAAATTTTTTTTAGAGTCTTTAATTCGAGATTATTATTCTTTAATAATTGTTTGAGAAAGTATTAAGAACATAATATTAACAAATTAGTTTAACATAAGATTTTTAAACTTGCATATTTTTTATGTTATGAAATAAAAATCCAGAGCTGTGAACGCGCGATTCGTGCGCGTGCAAATCGCAAAAAGACTTAATTTTTTTCTCAACCGGGAGCAATCACGAATATTTACCAGAAGAAAGGCGGGAAAAAACAATTAAAAAATAGTGGCCAGCCTGTGACATTTTTGGAAATTTAAAATATTTTTGATAATTTAAAAAAATTTTGGAATTTTTGAAATTTTTCAAAAAGTTTGGAAAATATTAAAATTTTTGAAAATTTTGAGAATTTCCAAAATTTTGAAATTTTTGGGAAATATAAAAGTTTTCGAAATTGTAGAAATTTTAAAATTCTTTGAAAGTTTAAAAGATCTAAAACTTTTTGAAAAATTTGGAATATATTCAAATTTTTCGAAATTCAAAAAATGTTTTGAAAAGATTGGAAATTTTTTGGAAAGTTTAAGACATATTTAAATTTTTGTACATTTTTTAAAGAGTTTAGAGATTTTTAAAAATTTTTAAATTTTTGAAAGTTGTTGCATGCCTTTCCAAGGCATTCGTTCATTTGCTACTATGCCTCTTTAGTTCTGTCAGCCTTCAGCTATCCATCTGATCAGTTGTCAGAATTGAAAATACCTAATCTTCTGGGCTAAAAATTGGTTTTTTTTAATTGAAACTACTGGGTTCAAATTTAAATTGCTTTGCGAAATATTCAATTTTCTGTTAAAGATGCATCATTTCAGTTTAAAAATTAATCTTCTTGGTTGAAAAATTTATTGATTTTGTTAAAAATTAATTTTTTATTGTAAATAGTAAAAACCTAATTTTGCCCAATTAAGATATAATTATTTCATTTTTGTTTAGAAATTTTCAAATTTTTAGTTGTACATTTTACGCTTCAGTTGGAAATTTTTTGTTAATAATTCAACCTCTTAGTCATAAATGCATCTAAAGTGTTTGAAAATTAAAAAAACTATTGTACTTTGTTAAAAATTTGTCTTTTTTTGTAGAAAATTCATTTTCTTGTTTAAAAATTGAACCATTCTGTTAAAAATGTTACTTCCTTATTCGAAATACGTTTTGTTTATAATTATATGCTTCAACTAAAAATTAAGTTTTCCTATTTTTATTAGCTTGGTTGAAATTTTTTTTTTTAAATAAAGTTTTGGTGCAAATTGATCTTTTTTGTTAAATTTTTTTTCTCAAAATTAAATTTTTAAACTTAAAGTTAATTTTTCATTTTATACTTTTTTCAGTTGGAAATTTGTCTATTTAATTGAAAATTAATGCATTTTTTTGAAAACTTGTTTACTTTTTGTTTGGTAGGAAATATTCATCTATCTTGCAAGTTTAATTTTTTTAGTCTAAAATCATTTTTTTGTTATAGTAGAAAATCATTTTCAACAAATAAAAATGAAAGTATTTTATTTCACAAAGGCACGTATACAGCCGAGGGGAGAACGCAGTTTCTCGACTCGTGTGATTCCTGCCCTTGCTTTGCTCGGGTAGCAAGCTTCACACTCATCGGAAAACGCTGCCTTTTTTCCCCTTGGTACGTAATCTACTATTTCATGATGCAACATTATTAATTAATTTATTCATTCATAATACTTTGATATTAACTTATTTGTTAATTAGTTTTTATTTTTACCGCCAGTAAACTATTAAGAATCGGATCTGAGATACTCGCTACAGTCCGCGCGCGAGTCGCTTAGCCGCTAACGACTTGAGACATTAATAAGTTCTTGAACATCAGTTCCATTAGGCTAAAATTTTTCAGAAAACTTTTTGTACTTTCGTTCGAAACTTTCTTGCTGTCAGTTTTTTGTTGCTCGAAATTCGCTTGATAAAAACTTTTTGCCTGGGGGGAAAAATACGCCATAGAATTTTACATCTAGATATAATTTTTGAAAATTCAAATTCAAAAATGTTCCAAAAAGCCTCTAGGTGTCTTCCCAATCCCGGGAAAATAGTTTTATGTGCCCATATTTGATCCGGCAGCTTAATTGTTGACTCCTTTATCTATTGTTAATACTAGCATTTAATTTGATTTAAACAATCAAAAAATAAATATATTTAACGTACGATACTATTCGAGATTCTATTATATTTGAGCCATATTTTTGCATTTTTTAATTACTGAAAGTACTGTTATTTTAATGATATACAATTTTTGTGAAATAAAGAAAGTGGTTTCCTACAAAATCTTTATTTTAAAGGTTCCCTGATTTCACCCCGACTAATTTTTCGTTTTTCCTAAAAATCCCCAGTTTCAAAAAGTTGTTACGGTTATCTGAACGTAAAAAATTAAAATTTTAATTTCTCCCAAAATTAAACAACATTTAAAGATTCAATAAAGCAGTTAAGAATATTTAGGATGTCTGAAAACAATTTCCGAAAGAAGCATCTTTCTTAGGGATATAGCGCATCTTCTATCATTACATGTTTTGTGTTGCAGATGTACTAATGGGTTTATGCTAAAAGACGCCTGCATTGTCTTATCAAATCCTGTACCTTGAAGTCATAATAATTTCTGTCATAGCCGTAATTTTCTAAATTGCAACATGTTCTTCTATCTCACATGCAAAAAAAAAATTTACAAAAATAGTATTATTTTATAAGCATCAACATATTCACACTAATTGTAAACAATTCTTTTGTTTATACCGCAAGTGCAACAAGCAATTCGTGAAATATGTTAATTTCAGAGATCATTGCAATTAAATGCACAGTCCTCGTACAGTGAAAGTATCTGCAGTTAGTAATTCTATAAATTACATTTGCAGACAGTTTAATTGTTCTTCTTAATGCATAAGTCAAGCTGCTCACAAAAAACATTTATTTGCAGCCTATTTCAGTTTTCTAAATTCTTCAGTCACTTGCGATTTTCTTCAATGTCGAGGATCAAAACAAACATTTCTTACGAAAAATGCCTCAAAAGTACATTTATCTAGATATCATAGGGGACAAATGGCAAATAGTACTGAATCACAAGATAATCTCTTATCTGTCGAAAAAGACGTTTTAAGTATGGTTGTTTATAACTTTGTTAAAAAATCTGTTGGTCTTTTCCATGTCGATGAAGATATTTTATATACGGATGTAAATCATCATAATTCATCATATTTAAACGAATCTTTAGCAACACACGACTCTATGAACAGTAAGAGAATAAAATCCAAAATTTGAATTTTATTGTGAATGCTTACATGCAGGAAAATTCGCAAATTACTACAGGAAAGAGTGCAACACAAAATTTAGCAGACTTGTACATTAATCTCTCAAGCAAAAAATTTACAAATGATAGTTGTCTCCAAGTTGTCCAGGGACTCATATTTGTTGTAGATACATGCTCTAATGAGTTTGAAAATTCTGTTGAATGTAGTAATTTCAGCACTGACAAAAAAAACAAAATTTTGAACATGTTTTACAATGTTTTCAAAGGGCTCAGTGATGCTTACGATAAAAGTAATGGTGTCCTTAGAAGTAGTTTTCGAGATCAAAGTATTATGCAAATCACTACAATTTAATAGAGCCTATCGAAATACCATTTCCAACTACTAACAATGAGAAACCTTATTCTTATCACTATGCTCCAATTTTAAAGACTATAAAAAAATTGTTATTAATCGAAAAAATCCGAGGTCGCTGTTTAAGTAGTATACAATGTGATGGCAAAGATGTTTTTTTTTATCTTGAGGATGGCAAGATTGTTAAATGTTTTGTTTTTTTTATAAGTGAATTGCAGATCATTTTTCTCCAAGATGCTTTTAAAATTTGCAAACCATTAAGATCGTCAAAAGGTACATTTAAAATTGTAGGTGTTTACATGATGCTCGGTTATTTTCCTCCGTTTATGAGGTCTAAAGTAGACAACATAAAATTGGTTGCGCTATGCAAGGAGGAGCTTTTCAACAAATTTGCATGGAAGGCTTTCCTTGATCGTCTAATGCAAGATATAACAATTCTAGAAACGGAGAAGGTTAATGTGTCGTTACCGAATGAAAAAACAGAGAATTTTGTAGGAAGTTTACTTCTGATATTAGGTGACCACTTAGGGAGCCATTAAATCAGTGGGTTCACTCAAAATTTCATTAGGTCTACCTATTTTTGTCGGGTTTGCTTAATCACCAGAGAACTTTTATAAGCAAATTTTTACAGTATAGAGCAGTTACGTGATAGGTATAATCACTCTATTTTCTTGCATTGCGCATGATCTTCCGGAGGGTTTTGTTCCATATGATTTGCTTTCGGCAATTAATTATTTCGTAAAAAACCTGGTTCAAATATGAATACTTAACTTATCACCTTTAAAGAATAAAATTATCTGTCAATCCAAGTAGAGATAAGGTTCCTATTGTAGACGAAAAGAAGAAAAAAATTAGTGGAACTGCAAGAGAAATAAGGAAGCTGCTCTTGATATTTTCTCTAGCTGTCGCATTTTCTTTCGAAGACTCGGACGACGAAGTATGGCAAATGGTGCTGAGCATGAGAAAAATTATTTTTTTTGTGTGTGCTCTATGTTTATCAATAGGACAAATTGCTTTACTGAAAACATGCATTTTTGAATACTTGCAGTTGAGAATTAAATGTTTTTTGAAAATTCTTTTAAGACCAAAGCACCATTACATAATGCATTACTCACACTTTATTCAAGAATTGGGACAATTAAAGCGTGTGTCTACCTTGCGACTAAAAAGCAAGCATAAATTATTTAAACAGCATGTTAAACACTCTCAAAACTTCGAGAACGTCACAAAAACTTTAAGTAAGAAGTACCTGCTTATGAAATCCCGCGTAAAAATAAGACACTTGGCTCAAGACTTGGTCATGGCTAGGATGAGGCTTAGATAAAGAATGGGTCAAGAATGGAAAAATTTACTTTTTTCGGCTGGGCAGTCGACTTAAAATTTTTTATTGCACACTAAACTCATGTCGCACTTCCGAATGCGCAGTAGATTTATGTGGCATTGGTGGTTGCGTACTAGGGTTATGCCGCACTTTTGGGCTACGCAGCAGAAGTATGTAGTGTATTATATTGCGCACTGGAGTTATATAGCACTACCGGCTGCGCAGTAGACTTTTGTGTTATGTGTGGTTGGGTATTGAAGTTACGTTGCACTTCGGGATGTGCCTTAGCCTTGTGTGGCATTTGCGATTACGAAATAGAGTTATGTCGCACTTCCAGCTGTGCAGTAAACTTCTGTGTCATAAACAATTGCGCGCCAGAGTTATGTCGCACTTCCAGATGCGCAGTAGACTTATGTGGCATAAGTAGTTGCCTACTTATATTATGTAGCACTTTCATCTGCGCAGTAAAAGTATGTGATATATTTAGTTGCACATTAAAGTTATATTACACTTCCGGCTGAGCAGTAGACATTTGTGGCATGTGTGATTGGGTACTCAAGTTACGTTACACTTTCGGATGCGCATTAGCCTTACACAGCCTTTGTGGTTGCGCAATAGAGTTATTTTGCACTTCCAGCTGCGCAGTAAACTTCTGTGACATAATTCGTTGCGCACTAGGGTTGTGTCGCACTTACGGATGCGCAGTAGACTGCTTTAGGCTTTATGGATGTGCAGTAAAAGTGTATGACACTTCAGAATTAGCTGCATCCGAAAGTGCTTTACAACTCTAGTGCGTAAACATTAATGCTACAGAAGTTTACGACGCAGCCGGAAGTGCAACATAACTCTATTGCGCCACATAAGGCTAATGCGCATCCGGAAATGCAACGTACATATAGCAGCGAACTACACATTCCACAAAAGTCTACTACGCATCCGGTAGTAATATATAACTCTAGTTAGTAACTTTATATACGACATACTTCTGCTGCGCAGCCAAAAGTGCGACATAACTTAGGTGTGTAACTACCAATGCCACATAAATCGACTGCACATGCGGAAGTGCGACATGAATTCAGTGTGCAAACATAAATGTTAAATCTACTGACAAGCTGGAAATGCAAATCCAGATGCAATCAACTCCACATACCCCGGATATCTTAAATTGGACTAAGTTCAGGCAGTTTTATCGATAGTGATAAATACAGATCTGCCCCGATCTGGTATTTTTCAGAACCGAAAACACCGGGTCTGGAATATCACACACGGATCCGATCCAAAGATTTTTGGATGCGTCAACTAGAGACCCGATCAGAATAATACCGGATCAGGTATTTGAGAGACGCGGACAGAAATTTTCGGATCAGGTCTGTTAATGCAACCTACTAGATCCGAAACTGAAAACATTGATCCATTTACGGGTCTTGCACATCTCTGTCCCTCGAAAAGGATGATTTTATATACCTGGTGCACAGATTGGACGTTTCGAGAGTTCCGCGCTCGACTCTCGATAGATTCTTGCTAGACTCCCGGGAAATTCCCGTTCGATTTTTGAGAGTGTACTCCCGGAATATTCCCGGTCTGTTCCCGGGAAAATTTTCACATAGGTCGTTTTTCTTGTGGAAAATTATTTATTAATTTTTTTTCTGAAAAACGGCCAACTTTTACTCGATACACAAAAATCATTTCTAGGAAATTTAGAACTTGTCATAATGTTATATTCATTTCATTCGCACATCAGCAAAGAAAGCTGAAAGTATTAAAATATGTTTTTAAGTTTAGAGTGGCTTAACCGTGGCTCGCGGACATAAGCCATCCTTGACTCATTCTTTATCGAAGCTTTATCCTATCCATAAGCAAGTCTTGAGCCACGCAGCTCATTTTCACGCAGGATGTTTGCACGCATATGATAATGACGTAATAACGATTCTTAAAAGCGCGAAGTACAATGACATTGAATGCAATAAACCTCTTCTTTCTTTGATGTCAATTTTTTCTGAAAATGATTTAGAAGCTGTAAATTATGTGGGTAAAAAGGTTTCCTTTCGTTGCATAGTTGATGAGGAAAATATGTGCGTTTGCATAGAAGTAGAGGAATATGGAAATTTCAAAAATTCGTAAAATAAAATTCATTATCGTTGACGAAAATGTACAAATATTGCATATCGTAGGTCAACGAATTAAAATTATTAAAAATAAAGTACCTGGTGTTCATAAAGCAATGAAAAATGATAACTGTAATAAGCTTTTAATTTTTCCTAACTTTTTCTTGCTTTCACCAGACCCAATACCTTAAATTACTTTAAATTCCATTGCATTTATGTTTCAGATGCCTAAAGTATTCAAAGAGTGGCCACATAATCTAATGCAGCGGAAATCACTTCTCTTGCGGGAGGATGAAGACTTACTACAAAATCTGATACATCTGGCCCGCGTTAAGTTTTATATTACTAGAAAAAAATTATTATTAGAATAAGATAGATCGGAGATAATAAAAGACGATATTTTAAAGTTTTTTGATGACACTGAAAAAGTATTTCTGGCCCTAATACACAACCAACACTCGGCAAGAGAAATTGATCCTTCCACTTTGATTATGGGATCCAAGGGCAGTGACACAGTGCTAAAACAATCCACTTTCACTGCAAAAGAAACTAAGGAAAAGTTTGAATGCTTTAAACTAACGAAGACAAGAATAAAGATGCACATCCTGCAGTTGATGAACGGCATTACAAAGTTAAGGAACGGCATGACAATGTTGATGAACAAGGTGAACATGTAGTTATACAGCAAGAGCAGGTTGCTGAACAGAAGGGTAAACCATTTGGGCAGAATCTAGAAGAATTATAGAAAAACTTAAAATTAAATTTGAATTTCTTTTCAGTGCAAAGGATTAATAATCTTAAGCAGAGCATCAAGGCGAGCGAGCTAATTAGGTACTTTTTACATCAAGCATTTGGCCAAATGCGAGATGTAAATATCAGCATTCCTGAGTATGCGATGCGCATTGTGGCCAACTAAATTGTTCTAGCTTATCCAAATGTATATTAGGATGAAAATCTGCGCA
>JAUELO010043372.1:0-19558 GCA_032357855.1 Amphibolips quercusostensackenii | reverse complement strand
GGGGTACTTTGAGGTTCTGCAAAATTTTCTTCAAGCCGGAATAATTAAATATAAAATTTCCATACATAAGGATGAGTACCAGTGTCTCAAGTAAACAGAACAATTACACGGTTTATTTTCGGCGGCTTTAGAATGTTTTAAACACCACAAAAGCACGTTTATCTGGCTTATTTCGAGTTTTAATTTGTTTAAATACTTTAAATAGTATAATTTTATTAATTTTTTTTGTTGGAATGTGATCGAAAACAGGGCTTTAGAGCCCTATCTTAACTAGAATAATTAAAATCACATTATTTAAACAAGCAAACAAATCTTAATAGGCTACATATATGTGCACTTTTATGTTTTGAACCATTTCTAAAATGTTCAGAACAATATATTCATTTTGATAATTTAACAAAACCTCTAAATATAAGAAAATATGATTATTGATTGAGGAATACAGTGATATTATGATATATTATGATATTTAAACATTCAGTCTGTATTAACGTTAATAAGGCAAGGTAAAATAGAATTAATATAAAAATAATTCTAGTTTTTTTTCTGAGCAGCCCTTTGTCCTCTTTGCCCTTGTTTTCAAATGTTGAGAAATCGTGTTTAAATGATGCACTTTTTTTAATTCTTGTTGAGCTAGGGCTGTGAAGCCCTGTTCTCAGTTACATTTTAGATTGAAAATTAATGAAATTCACTAGTTAAACAAAGTGAAACCTTAAATGCGCCAGACAGGCATGCTGTCATATATTTTAGACCATTTCCTAAAATTACTAAACAATATTTAAATTATTAGAATTATAAAGCCGCGAAATATAAGCCATGCTATTGGTCACGTGACACTCTTGTTCATGCCCTTAAGTATAGAAAACTTTATATTTAATTAACTTGAGCCTGATACGGTCCACTATCTGAAAAGAAATATGGAAAAAAATGATAAAGAACCAGTCTTTGTATATGCTTTTTAATTGATGTTTTTCTCATTTTATATTAATAAAAGTAAGTTTTACCTAATGCCTTAATGCCCCCATTATTTGTACTCGCCTTTCTGTTTTTATGATATTTCTTGATTCTGTTTGTGAGTTAAATATATGAGAATACTAAAATCAATTGATATTTTACAATATCCTACATTCAGAGGACAATATTTAAGAATTTGTTTACACTAATCTAATTTTTCAATTTTCAAATTGCAAGAATTTTCACTACAACTCTTTAGAAGATTTGTTATCCTTTGAAGGAAAGAACAAGTTGATAAATGGGTGTATCTTGTAAGTTTATTTACTACTGACGAAAATATCGATAGGGACATAACCAGACGTATAAACAAGAGTAGGTAGGTGTTTGGCAGAGCAAGAGCAATCACCAGAAGTCAAAATATAACAAATTAGGCTGAAATTGCAATATATAATTCCGTACATGCACCCACTGTGCTGTACAGTAGCAAGACCTAAACTTACCCAGAAAATAATGAGTGTAGTTAACACCGTTAGCAAGCAATTTCTGTGGAATATAATCAATAAAACGCTTATTTACGAAGTCAGCAGTAGGAATATTTTTGAAAAATATGGTGTAGAAAAAACACTGTTCGACAATAGTCTAACAG
This sequence comes from Amphibolips quercusostensackenii, assembly GCA_032357855.1. NCBI lineage: Eukaryota > Metazoa > Arthropoda > Insecta > Hymenoptera > Cynipidae > Amphibolips > Amphibolips quercusostensackenii. The sequence goes on along the minus strand of JAUELO010043372.1, from coordinate 17,958 downwards.
AGTTGTTTAGATAGTTTAGTAATGTTAAGAGAATTAAAAAATAACGATCGAAGAAACCGTATATTTAGGTAAAGCAAATGGTAGCGTACGCAGATGCTGACCGAGGAAAGAATAATGGAAATGTGGAAATAAAATACTACGGTGAAAAGTTGTAAAAAGGCATACAGAGATAAGATATAGAGAGAAAACATGAGATATGACCATAAGAGCTTGTATTAAAAGATGTATGGATGAAAAACTATGTAAAGTTTTATGCCAGGACAAGAGAGTCTGAAGAACAATAGTCAATAAGAATTGTGAGATTTAGCGTCAGCGAAGCAAGCGACACCTAAAACGATATTGGGCCCACGTAAAGAGCTTTACTCGGTGGATGTGATTCGAGTACAGAGTATGTATCTCATTATAGGATTATCAGTAACTTTTCGTATTTTTGTGTGATCTATGGCCTGAGGTGATTGCCAGAGGGATTATTTAACAAACTGTGACGAAGGAGTATTGCGAAACGAATGCCTTATATAAATAAGCAATACGGAAATTTTGTTTGCGCATCTATAGGGGACCAAAATTTATCCTCAAGAGCTTGTTTATAGGATTCTAACATTCATCCTGGTAAGCCATATAGGAATCCAACATTTATAATAAGAAGCTTGATTATAGGGATCTATCTTTCTTAAAAACGCTAGTTCCAATGCTAACTACCAAAACCAACGATTTAGAATATTAGTTTTATATACATTAGACAGCGAAAGACAAACACAACTTTACACACGCACACGACGATACGCATATTTAAAAAAGGTTGAAAATTAAAAATGTTATTATCACAGTCATCTGCTGTGTACGCGGGATAGCCATAGAAGGCGATTTTAGTCGCTATCATTGCTCACGACCAGAAAATCTCGAACGATGCGGCACGTGTTCAACAATTCTGCTTTCTAATAAAATGTAGCGAATTCAAAGCTCACAAATCTTTTAAGATTTGTATGCTCTTTGCATAAACGTTCCTGATGCGGGAGATTTTGACCGAGTGCATAGTAAACTTCTTTACCTTCTACACGGTCAGGATTTTTTGATTCAGCTGCGAATTTTTTTTGATCTTCTCAGCGTTTAGGAGCTAAATTTTATTGTTTAAGGGAATTCTAATGTCCATTATTTTCACATGTTAAGCACTTTTATCTAAGCAGAGGACACCTGGACAATAGTCTCTGACAAAGTTGTCAGTTAAAATAGCCCTGTTCGAGTAAAAGAGATAGTGTTTGTTCACTAGTACTTTAACTAAACTCTATTTTCGTAGTGCAGCCCAAATATCTCTAGTGAGTCAGTGTTCAGGTCAATTTGTTGGTGACTGATACTAGCTACATCATTAGGTCTGCGCGTGTAATCTTTCAAAGCGAGCATCGTACAGCCATAAATGATGTGCTTGATCTTCTCATTGACATTACCAGAAAGACTTCATCTGTCAATCACTACCGCTATACTGAAAAAGTAGTTTTAATGATTCTTCATTTTAATTACCTCACGTTAAATATTAGGGCAGTCTTAACCCACATAGCACACTTTCCGATAAACCAGGCTTTTCCCACATTTTTTCGGGCAAAACATAGGTCTATACTTAAAACATTCCTGGTTTTTTCGAAGAGTGTGCTATGCAGAAAAGATATAAATTCTAGAATTCTCGACCCTCGCCGTCGCCAAATCGTTCTCTCGTAAAAACGAATTATCACATATTTTTTAAATTATAAAACATAACAATTTTAAGTACATTGTGTAGTATTTTTGAGTTTTCTCTTGAGGCACGAATTAAAATAGAAAAGTTTTAAATTAAATTAAAAGTTCTCTTGAGCCAGAAGATAGTTTTAGTGGAATTACTCTGCTACTAAACTCACTGAAGTCAAGTGTCCCCCTAGAGTTCAAACCTATACCTGTACGATTCTTTATCAGTCATCGCCTCAACAAGAGCGTGGTCGTTTAGCAACAGCTTAGTATTTACCTCTACTAGAACTGCAGTAGGGTGGTCAGTAAGCTGCTTAATTTTAATTCTAAACTTTTATAAACCTTTATATCGTCTATGTACAGAAGATAAGTAAGTTGAGACTCAGCAGCTCATATCTTAATTTTAAAACAATGCGACATGTTGTTAAGTGTAAAAATGACCGAGTTTAATGCCAAGCATAACCATAGTGTGCTCGATAAATCAGCTTGAAAGATTCCTTGTTTAATAAGCAAGAACCGAGTATCTATCGTCACCCAACAAGTAAAACAATAATTTTCATGGACTATATGTCAAGAGACTTTTAAGGATTTAATAATAGGTGGTTAAACAAAAGTAGCTTCCCCCTACAAAAATAAATGTGTTACTACAACATACATAACTGTTTTGCCTATGCAGATCATTACGTAATAATTTGCTCACAATTCTGCCAATTTAAAAAATGCTTTCATATGTGTACGTAGCGTGATTTAGAAATTAAGTGACCCGAGGACAAATCTTATATGTTTTAAGGACCTGAAGTAAATAATCGTGGCGTATCTAGGGAAACGCCTGTTAGTAGCCAATGTAGGCCATGTGCTGATTGTGTTACCATCTTTGGTTTACAATAATTTTGAGTCTAGTTTTCGCCATCTGTGAGTCTGCAATTGAAACGTTTCTCGTCTGTCAAAAGGTCCTATTGTCATTCCTTTTTGCGGTCAATCTTCTAAATTATCGCAATCACGCTGGCAGGACCATAAGTGTCTGTTTAAGGTAGTCAATCATTTCGTCCATTTTCGTTGATGTTCTTAAACTGATATTATGAAGATGAAATATCTTCTTTAACTTATGTTTAAACAAACAAAATATTAAAAAAAGCTATTAAATGGAAACATTGAGAACATTGATACACGTAACAACAGCACCAAATATCGAAACTAGGGTGTATATTTAAATGTTCTTTTAATGGCCTTGTCAGCGCTGCATTTTGAATGCGGCAAATAGAGAGATTTCCGCACAAGAATATGTAAAGACCCTTTTTTCACAGATAGTCCTTGGTCTGCAAGCTTTAGGATAGCATCAGTGAAGCAGACCATAAGGCGTAGGCTTTCCTAATTGAGTTTTACCATAAATTTAACAGGAACAGGGGCAAGGTTTAGTTGCTGCAGCCTTCATGACTGACGATCATGAGACGATCTCACCACTACATCATTTAGGCTCGGCTTTCACTTATCTATAACGTCTCGTGTCACGGACATATCAACCCCCACTTCCATCCTATCTGCGGGTGCATTGTAGGTGATGATAGTTGTTTCCGCACCTTATTCTTCATATATAATATTATGTCCAAAGGTATAAGTTGGCGCCGCATAATCAATCTTAATTGATCAACAAGGTAATGACATCTAATTACACCTCCAATCATTTCTGATGTCTACTTGATCATTTTTTTTTGCCTGTGCACCCTGGAGTCGCTAACGGAAAGTAGTATGAACCTCAGACTTTATAAGGTTGATGATTCTTGTAGAGAGGATGTGCTTGTACATTAATTGACGCCATCATTATTTGAGGCAGTTTGTGATTACTGTCACTATTTAGAAAAATTGATTCGCTACAAATCTTTGGTAAAAGGCCATCCCGTCAAGTGAAGTAGTAGTCGCTCCCATCTCGTGCTTAATATGGCAGCGCAACAAGTATTCATTAGGATGGGTTTAAAAATCTTTGCGCTGTCGTAGAATTTCTGTGAAAGTGGTCGGCTAGGGGCTCCAAATCAAATCATATGCCGTAGAAACAGTTAATGTCCTAATGCTTACCACTTTTTGACGATGTTTTGGCTAGACAGTATCCCTTATGAGTATCCTGGTGAGAACCACGTGTCCATCACGCAGCTTACCACTCCTGGCTTACATGCTGCCACTCCCATCTGCAGCATTAAGAATGCCCCGACCATCTTCCTTTTCCGTCTTAATGTCAAATTTTTGTTCCTTTATCTGACTGAATCTTATTTTATATTTTTTTTAACTTTACAAAACGAAATAAGACTAAAAACAATCTTAAATCTACTTATATGTATAACAAATAGAACATATTATGTGATTGATGAAGTCGCTAATGACTACAATCGTCGATACGATTCAAAACATCTAATTAATAGAATAAAATTCATCCATAAAATGTAAATATCAATTTAAATAAAATCTCAATATATACTACATTTTTGATATATGAAGGGTAACAGTACATAACTCAATGACCAACATTTTTACATAATAATTAAACATACATTGTGGTTAAAAGATTTTTTTAATACCTCAATTTAAAAAATAATTCATTACAATTTAAATAACAAATTATTTATTTTATTTTAGCATTGATATTTCTTGTTATTATTATCGTTTAATGAAAAATAAAATATTTTTTTATTTTTTCAGATTTCAAGCAAAATATGTGTGCCAAACATTTCTTTTTTATCACTATCGAAAGCCGATTTGAAAGACTCATGAAATTTCAAACTTGAAATTCTCATTCGGCTTTTTCGGAATTAGATGATTTTTTCGAATTCAACTTTATTTACCTGTATTTAGAAACTTAATATTTTAAAGGCATGTTTTTATTCTATTTCCAAACTTAAAACTGAATACTTTACTGCAATCCGCATCCCAGGTGCTTCAGTTCATGGTTAGCGTCACTTCCCGATTGTCAACTTCTACATACATTTCCTCGAACCTTAATAACTTAATTAAATCAAATTTTTTGCTTTAATCCAGCAATACTTCGATTCAAGTGTAGACAAATTTTCACACCGCAATGTGCAATGGAATGTTAAAGAAAAGAACTTTTAAGCCAACAAAACGTGTTTTGAAAAATGCTGGGCAATGTGTCGTGATATTGGATTATAGTAAATTGTCAAACAATGCTGTTATTTAGATAATGGTTCAGTGAGAAGAAGTAAACATTTTGGTACATTTGTTGTTACAAACAATTTAACGATTTGTGATTTTTTTTATTGGTCATAGAAAAAATTGTTAACAGTACAGTTTCGACAGGTTATTTCATGTTTGCCTCATTGTTCATAAGTACCTTCAACATAATAAAAATTGTACCGACAAAAATAGAAGACCAAAGTAAATTTGACTTTTTTGGAAATAGAAAAATTTATATTTTTATTTTTGTATCTCAGAAGGAAGTTTAGATCTTTTTCTTTAAGAGATTTTCGGGTGAAAGGTAGCATTTTTATTGTTTATGAATAAAAAAAAGCGTTGAATGGTTTTTGAAATTATGCTATCTATTTTGGCAATTTTTTACTATTATGATAGCAATACAAAAAATGTTATTTGTTATAATTGCGATAGGGGGTTTCACGTCATTTGCATTAATAATAATCATTTGTGAAAAAAATGAAAAATTGACTTTTAAAAATAATTAGGTATGTGATTATGTTGAACGCTATGACTAGGTTCTGAGAAAAATTCTAATCACTTCATAATAAATTTAATATGGAGCAGTAATTTTTTTATGTTTACATTTGTTTCAATCTTAGGAAAAAAGAAAGAAATTAATTTTGCTTTCTGATAAAAGGACGCTTTTGGACAAATTTGTTTAGACTTGAAAGAAAGCTCAGATTTTTTTCTTTAAGTAAATTATTATTGAAAATTTTAAATTGCTTATCACTGTCAAAAATAAGTTTTAAATGCTCCGGTATACGCAATGACGCTTGTTTACATGTGCCGATGTTCTATAAGTTTATTTTTACTGATAAAATACTAAATTTTGCTTTTTAATCCTAAGGTTTCTAGGGCAAATCCACAAGCTTTCTTTCTCGCCCAGAAGCATTTTCAAAAAAGCGTCTTTTGGGATCTGCATCTACAAAGTTCGTATTCTGTTACTAAAGTTGTTGATAAAGTCTTGTTTAACGTATGCTATCCATAGTTGATACATGGTAACAATTCTGAATCAGGAATACACTCGATCTTTAATGACTCCACATTCTTTTAATATTTCGTCTATTTAAAATTGCTTAGCCTTTACTCTTCGAAATTTGCCTTGTATGTAAGCAGGTGCAAGTTTTATTTCATATATTTTCATTGTAAGGTTTATTATATAATCGAGACGATAGTGCGTTTCTGTAAAGGTGTCTGTTTCGTCTTTAGCTGCAATTACATTAGGTATACGAGACTTTTTTAACATTCTTTACACTACTGCATTAGTTGTTTACTCCATTACGATTAGCCCTCAGTGCATATATTTATTGAGAATCGCGCTGGCAATTTGGTAAAAGTCTCCAATGTTGACGGCATGGTTTACGAAAACAGTACCTTCATAGAATTTAAAAACAGATTTTATGTAACATTCTGCGCCTCTACAAGCCACCTTGTCTTTGTAATTATTTTAGATTAACTTGCAGCTTGAGTATCAAGTTGACGTTGACCTGGCTGTAGAAGGGAGAGCATTTTATGATAAATACCTAAGTTTTCGAGTAATGGTAAAACACCTTTGTAGCCACGAATCACCATGTCTATCTCCTCGTTTCAAATTTATTTTTGAAAACCTGCAACATCCATTTGAAATTCGTTTTTAAGCATTGACGTATCATTATTCCTAAAACCCTAAAAAAGATTACTAAAGAAAGTTACTGGATCTATGTGTATAAACATAAGTTCCATCAATATATGCAGTTGAAACAGTTTTATTAGGTTCAAGATTATAGAGCCTTTTTGCGAAATCTATCACATCTCTTTCTATATATTGCTCTCTCGTAAATGCATTTGATCCAATATTATGAGAAAAGAAATCTATCATCAGTGATTTTTGCACGGTAGCAATAGTCAAACCGATAGCTTGTCTACTACTTAATCAGAAAATGACTTTTGAAAATCATCGGATAAGCTTTGACACATTTTACATAAAAATGTTAGGAGATCTTTTTTCTTACATAACGAACTTTGCCACCAGGTCCAGGCATAGAATTACAATATAAGTACAGCTCTTTAAACTTATAATGTGTTATTAGACTTATGACTCTAAATTTACCTTCTAAAAATTTTTTGTTTATTTCTAAAATCAGGCTCATTAATTCTGGTGAATCAAGGTAAACTTTGCAAGAAATTCTATAGTTCTGTGCCAAATAAACTATAAGGCCTATATATGAATTGTAATTTGACCATTAAAGTATGTGGTACGACGCTATTAGTGTCTAATTAATGAAAACAGCAGCGAACTGATGCAGGTACGTAGATGTTTTTCATAATTAGAATACAAACCCTGCATTTAGCAGAAAGTCTTACGAAATCTTCCAATTGATTGCACAATATGCAAGAGCCATTCCCTTTCTGCCTAATTACATTCAGTCTTCAGCATTCTTTATTCTATTCTACTCAACGTTTTCTCGAGTTAATACTTAGATTGAAATTTACACATATGAGTTTTATCTAGTATCTCTTCAGGAAGATGATTGAGATTACCATAACGAAGAATTGCGATCTAATAGTTTTACACATCCAGTTCTTGAAAAATACGAATCATTATGCAGATTTCTGATCCAAGATCACTTGCATAACAATGTAGTCGATTTTATCCTGCCATGTTCCGTTTAATTGTGCAAGTATTATGCACACGTATTATGCGATCATAAAAACTTAAATGTACACTCGCAGTTCAACATGTATTGTATTGTATTCATTCAAGAAAAGTCCCTAAAGCTGAATAGCCCTATAAGAAACAAGATAATACAAGGTCATAACCAATTTGTGCAAGCAATGTTCGAAAGAGTACTTGACTAATCATATAATTAAATATATAAGCTAAATAATGGAACAAATAGATACAGTCGACCCTAAAATACATATCAAATCAGACTGGGTATCAAATAATTACATAATAATTGACATTAAGTGATCAACTAGTATTTTTTGTGCATATTAAGGAAGCAATAAGGAAGGCAAAATTATGTGTAAAATAAATAAAAAATTAAAATTTAAAAAAGTTGATGAAAACAAAAGAAAATTAGAAGATAAAATGTTCAAGAAAACGTGCGATTAATTATAAAATTATAAAAATTAATTTTAATTATTACAATAAAATTAAAATTAAATTAAAATTAAATTAAAATTAATTATAGAAATTATAATTATTGAATGATAAAAAATATAATGTATTAATTGCTAAGAGCAGTTAATACAATTTAGAAATAATAAATCAATATTTACAAATTATTGATTTTCAACCTAGTAGACAAAAAACATTAACATCATATTTCTTATTGAAAACAAGTTTATCAGTGAGTAATTTCAAGAGTTAGGTTAGAAGTATTGTACAAATATTTGAAAAAAATTTCTAAAAAAGAGTCTAGAGACAATTACCCATTAAGAATTGTCTTCTCTCGGCAACATTAAGCACCACCAGCCTTAAGTCTGTATATAGTTATGTGTTTGTATTTAGGTGAATTGTAGATAAAACGAAAACAGTCATTTAACGCACGCTTAAACTTTAAATTTAAATCGTTAGTCAAATCATCATATACTAAAAACCGTAGTCAAAATGGGGCAAGATTAGTCTCTTTACCAGAAGTATCCGAGTAGAGGTAGTTAAAGAGTTTTTATTTTTATATAATTGTTGCAGAATTTTGTATGTTTTTCTGGAGATTTTCTGTACCTGTTCCTTCCAGGCCAAGATACGGTTATGCAAATATCTAAGATATTTAACCACTTTGGAAAAAGGTATAGTTAGATTCTTAATACGAAGAGGTAGTCATGAAAACAGGGTTTTAAGCGACAGAGATGAAGTAGGTCTAACAACAATTGCCTGAGTTTTGCCCAAGTTAAGAGTTAGTCCATTCTTCAAGGCCCAGAGGATAACGCGATCGATAACCTCTTGAACTAGAAAAAGTAATCTACTTAGTAAAGAAATAGGTCCTGATGAGTAAATTTTAAAATCATCAACATATTTATGGTAGCTGCAGTTTTGAAGTTCACTTCTAAGGTCAGAGGTAAACAAACTGAGAAAGAGGGGTGCCAGAATAGAGCCCGGAGGAACCCCACTCTTGACCTCCCACCAGTCAGAAAGCCCACCACTACTATAATTAATTCTGTGAGACTGATAAATAGAATATTATTTAGACCATATAATGGCAGAGTTTGACACGTCAAAAGATTACAACTTTTGCAAAAGTAACTTATGGTTCAGCATGTCCAACGCCTTCGAAAAATCAAACAAGACAACAATAGTGTTCTCTCTATAATCCATTACTATTTTGAGATTTGTCGTTACTTCACGGAATGCAGTGAGAATGCTATATTTCGCCCAAAATCCTGATTGCACTGAATAAATGGCCTTAGATTTTTTAAAAAAACTTAGGAAATTGCGAGAAAACAATTTTTTTAATAGGCTTAGACAGTGCACATAAAATAGAAATTAGCCAAAAGTCATTCGGAGAAATAGGCTTAGAAATTTTTGGAACTGGGCAGATAACAGACTTTTCCCAGATATCTAGGGATTTACTGACTTGAAGGGTAAGCATTATAAAAATGCAATAGAATAGGAAAGGTAATTGAAAGAACAATTTTATCCATGTTTATTGATATACCATCAGTTCCAATAGCATTTGATTTGATTTTGAGTGTTTTTTTAAAAAGTATTTTAGGTGTGATGTTATCGAAAAAATTCAGAGTCATTAAATGTTAATTTAAAAGGGGTGGTGGAAGATGATGATGACAAGTCAGGAACTGGAAATGTAAGAAAAGTCTTTAAAAGATCATCAGGCGAAAAATTGCTATATGTAGTTTCATGCTTGGGTGGGATAAGGTGTAAACGTCTAAGGAGATGCCATATGTCCTTTTTCTTGTCTTTGTGTGCAATCTCATTATAATTGTGATGATTGAAAGCATCTCTAATCTTAGTTTGAACTAGGTTCCTGAGTTTACGAAATTGAGCTAGTATTATGTTGTTTTTTGTTCTTCTAGTGAGACGGCGCTTGCCATCACGTTCCCTCATCAGATTTTTAATTTTGAATGTGATCCAGGGAGCAGCTTTATTGCAGTTTAAGAAATGTGTATAAAAAAAATTTGTCAAATGCAGAAACTAGGTTATTTGTCAGAGCGTCGATTTTATTATTACCATCTATATCTAGGAACATTTTTTCCAATTATACGCCAAAAGATGTTCGTGGAATGCATGTTTATCAATGTTACAAAGATTTTACACCATTTTTTGAGTTGGTTTTAAATCTAGATTGAGAGAAAATTTAAAGGTGATGTTAATTAAGTCATGGTTAGAGAGAAAGGGAATAGCATGTTGTTGATCTGAGACAACCTTATCAATGTCGTCTACAATCATTATGTAAATATGAGTACTGTAATGATCAGTATGGTGAGTAGAATCATGAGGTACGATTGACAATTTTTAAGAGTACACCAAAGATTTCAGATATTTGAAATGATTGGAAGTGAGATTCAAGATAGTTTTAAAAATCTCCAGTAAGGATAATACTACTAAAGTTAGAAATATGTGAAGAAATTACCGATTCAAGCTTTGTTTCATACGAAAAATTGGGTGGTTTATAAACTACTTCCACTGAAACACTATCAGATGTTGAGTTCACTTCAACAAAGAGAAATTCGGTCAGGAAATAAGTAGCTACTAAACTCACATGAATGACAATCCTACTCAAACTATCATGCAAAAAAAACAAACTCCATCACCCCTGCACTTATTTCTGTCTCTGCGAAACAGCAAATAGTTTTCTATTGTAACGAGGCTAGAGGGTATATTTAGAGTTAGCCAGGACTCAATAACAGATATCATATGGTAGGAACATGTACTGAAAAAATGCTTAGAATTTAGAAAATGTGCTAGAAGAGACTAGGCGTTAACATAACAAATACTTAAAAGTATCCATGGATATATTAAGAAAAACATTTTATAGAAAGACAATTCAAAAATAGGTAGCTCACGCAACACGCGTAAAATTGACTAAGACAGAAAAAATTATCAACACACCCCAAACTAAGTGATTACAATTAAGAATAAAAAATCGGTAAAAAATTCAAGTGCCGAAGGTACAAAAAGGATAATTAACCATGTCTAAACCTGTAGCATAGATCTTTAGATAAATTCTTAACAAAAGTGGAGATGTTTTCGTGAATCGGTATCCGGATATCCGAAGAGCTATAAATATTAAAATAGAAATAGAATAATTAAGGTATACAAGGTTAACAATTAAGCCTTATATAATAAAGTTATTCTCAAAAATAACCTAAATCAAAATTCAAAGCTACTAGTTCAAATATGAGATCAAGTTTGCCAACTGAAGATACATATGAGTAAAGTATGAGCAACTTGAAAATATTAAAGGGATATTTACCAACAATCTTCAAATGGCCAAACAATAGTAATAGCACACAATTCTGTGCGTAAATTTTCCGCAGATAGCCAGATTGCTATTGGAATCGTTTTATGTGTTGTAGCAGTGAGTGTTGAATCCTAGGCGTGCCATTATCCATTCGACAAAAGATCTTTTCTCCTGCATTCCAAAGATATTTAAGTTTCTCATATCTTCTTAAATCTAATGCAAAAGCGTAGGTCCCTTAATTAAAAGACGTCAGAGCCTTCCGTATAAAAATAAGACTTTTATCACTGTCTGGCCAGCTGAGATTGGTCGTAGAGAAGTCTCGTATTTTTTCCTTTGCTCGATTATTTTATCTATTAACAACTTTGTGCTCAAATTGGCAACGATGATAGGTGCAAGCAGTGAATTTGACCTTAGGGATTTACGAATGCCATGAACATTCAGAAGGTCAACTTTTCGTAAGGGAGCATCAAGTGCCTTGAAAACCGATTTTAAGATCGATGGAAGATTATCATTGGCTTAACAAGTGACCCGTGGATCTCAAGGGTTGTTTGAAGTGCAGCTCACTCTTAGTAGTTGAGAGAAGCTATAAGCGAGGCGACCTTCAATTTCAGCGAGCTTGCCTCCGTCTTGGTTTTAGAGACATTATCCGTATTACTAACTGTTGAAATTTTGAACCAATTGATTTTGCAAAAATTCTCTGAACTGTCTGTCTTTATTTCCTGGACCGCAGTGATAATCTTAGAAATCCGCTTATGCTGTTTCGTTTCAAATACCTTAAAAAAGTGTTTTGAACTGTTCCTGCGCCTGCACGGACACTTTTTTTGTGCTTGTTATACCGCACTGCGTATTGCCTTGATGTATTCAGGCTTCAGGGCTGCGGCAGTGACAGTGTCAGGAAAATCTGTTGTAAATAAAAGATTAGCTACCAAATCTTTGCCAGCACAATTGATATCTGTACTAGAAATTAGCACAGAGCTTTGGTCTATACCTAAAGAGGTGTCACTAGCATACAGTGATTCACAGTTAACACAAATAAAATCAGTTAAATTCTTTTTCAGGTCATCAAATGACTTTTTTGATAATCCTATGCAGGCTGAATGGCTAAATTCAATAAAATTTTTGCACGAAACAGCGCCCGACGATCCTCTGGAGATTGTTTTATTGCACTCAGGACAAGAACCCATTGTTACATATACGTATATTAGATGTACGAGAGCTTTTAAAGCAAAAACACAAAAACAGTCTTTTAAGCACAAAAGAGCCTGAAAAAACAAAACGCAACACATCTACTACACTCTGTAGACAAGTAAAATCACTGTGACACAATACACAGAACAAAATTGCCTGATAAACAAGTTATAGCAAGAATAAAGGAAGACGAAGTGGAGCACGTATCAAGATCCAAACAGGGCCGCAAACATGTGCATTGTAGACGCATGTATCTTTTGTTCGATATACCTATTGCAAACTTATCTATATTGAGCAATAAGGACAAATGGAACTAAACATTTCTTGAGATAAGTAATAATGTAAAAAAAGTTAAAATAGCAAAGTTTTACATCTAACAGTCAAACAAAAAATAACTTCTGTAATTCTTGTCTTAACTGGCTGGACTAATAACATGTCTTACCTTTGTTGTTTGGACTGATCTGTAGCCTTGTCTTAATTGGCCACACTAACAAAGTGTCTTGCCTTTGTCGGTTTGACTGATTTATAATCTTGTCTTACTTGTCTTGACCACTCAATATCTCTGAAAGACCAAATGTTTTTTGCCTTGATTATTTCAAAAAATCTTTATATTGCTAGGACAGTCTCTTTACATTGATTTTAGAAGCTGAATTGGCTATACCTTTAAAAATTGGACTAATTACCAGTCTTATATTCATTGAATGTAATGTCTTTTACTTTTAATATTTGGAACAATATTTACATTGCCAAGACAGCCTCATGATTTTGTCTATTATTACCAGGATAGCACCATTTTGTTACCATTACTAGCTGGCCTGGACTTGCCAGTTTTTTCAGTGTTGTCTGTGATTATGCTGATCACATTTTATTGAAAAATCTGCACCTCGTATTCAAGTTGAGCAGCATATTAAATCCGTTTGTGGTTATATTTTTCGCCTTTAATTCTATTCGATATTTTGGACTAGCACACATTAGGATTAAACTTTTTTTTCTTTATCAAATTCTTTGCAAATTACACAAAAAAATTTGGAAAATTCTAGAATTTGAATATTTGGAATTATCTATAGAAAACAAGAAAAATGTAAACCGTTAACAAATTTCAAAATCGTAAACAGAACTCTTTTGAGAAGTAGCGCATCAGGATCTTGAATATGCATAATTAATAGAGAGACTATTCATCTATTGCAATAAAAAAATATTCTCATGTTTCCTAACTTTGTGCAAACAATCAGAAGGCCATTATGTGCTGATGGGAAATGACTAGGTCTCGTTTACATTTTATAAACATGGCCTTTCTATTGTGTGAACAGACATGAAAATGCTACACGCGTCGTGACATTAAAGCTATCTATCTTTGACGTTCCCCATGCTTATAATTTTTTAAAAATTATTAAATGCATTCCTAAATAATTTTATATGTTGTTCAGGTGCATTTAGTTGTTTTTTAAAATTCAATCAGAAAAGATCTTAACTAATTGATGTAATAATTTTTCACTGATCATTAGAAGCCTACTTTTCGCTAATTAAATTTGTGAAATTTTGCCATAAATTTGTTCTATTTCAACAATTGTGGTTCAAAGAGGCAATAAAGTATCTTTTGCTTAACAAGGAAAGATACAAAATAAAAATAAACTTCTTTTGCACTTAAGTTTATTTTAATCAAAGCCAAATTTTTTTTAAAAAGCTTGCTATATCATTGCAATTTTCTATGGAATATTGGAAAAATATATAACCAAAACTAATTTTAAATATCCAAAACAGAGATCAGTTTGAAAGTAAAGAGTAAAGATCCTAAATGTGTATAATTAATTTATAGCCTGCTGCGTTCTTGTCATTTTGAGATTCTATAAAATTTTTAGTTTTCCAGCTTTGTTTAAACAATCGCAAAAAAATATTTAAAAATCGGAGACATGTTAAGCCACGTTCACAATTTCCCCATATGACCTTTTCATTATTTCAATAGAGCTTAACCCATTAACAACCAAAGCTATCAATTTTATAACATGAGTTTGACCGCAAAATTTATGGGTATAACAAAACAGAAAATTGATCAAAAGTACTGTTCCTTATGTTTTTGGGTGGGCTTAATTCGAATCCGTCGTCAGAATTCAAATATTCTGACTTTAAAATCAAATATGGCGGTTTTTGCATACAAACGTAGTGAAAAATGTTTGATTTTTTATTTTTATAATTTTTTTTCAGACATAAAACGCGTTAATATCTTAAAATTTCTTTAACCATTGGTGCACGAAATTCTTAAACTTTAACAGAAAATTTTTATATATGTGCTTTTTCTTTCAAAATGGCGGACACAATGCAAAAATGTCCCAAAAACTGGGTTTGTTCCATCATCGTTATTTTTCTGAAAAACTTCAAAGTTTAAAAAAAAGTTTCATGAATTAAAAATGTCCTAAAATCAAGCATTGAACACTATGAATTTTTTTTAGATATTTTAGAAAATTTTTTAATTTTTCCAAAAATCAAAAATTTGAAATTTGCAAAGAAATTTTCCGAAAAATCTAAAAAAATTCAAGAATATTCTTTGAATAATTCTAAGACATTTTTATATATAGAAAATTTTCACTAGAGCCTATAGTTTTTAGAAAATAATTGATCAAACTTTATGCGAATTCTTTTTAGCCGTTTTTAGGTTTTAGAAATTTACGAATCAGTTGAAATTGAAACATTTTTATTTCATGCGATGTCCTAATATGTCTACTTCCAGTTTGCATTCAGTCTTTATTCTTAGCGTAACACAGAGACAACGGCATGGACGTGGTAAAGTTATGTCTCCTTTGGGGTGCTTGTTTATAGTGAGTTCCCTTGCCTGTCAATGTGCGGGGTGCTTGTTTATATTGAGTCCCCTTGCCGCTCACTGTGTGGGGTGTTTTTTTTATTGTGAGTCCCCTTGCTCTTCATAGTCATTTAGATGTTTAAATGATTTTTTATTATACATGGACTGCAAAAAAACAAATTGCAACTCTCACAGAACTTGTATGTTCTTACTGGACGATTAGAACACTTCTTTTGTTTCTTTCATTGAATTGTTTTATGTTTTTCTTGATTTTTCTGAGCAACATTAATGTAACTTTTAGCTATTGACATTTCAAATTCTTTAGTTCCAACTTTCTTCTTATTATTACCTGCAGCATTAAATATCACAACGAAGTTCGTAATGGCCGCTTAGATAAGTCTAATAAAAACTAACTATGTCCATTTCTTTGATTGAATACTTGGCAATAAATTATCACAGTGCCTATCGTGTAGGACCCCTATCATCTCACATGAGGCAAGTCTCTCTGCGGCAAGTCACACCTGCGGCATGTCACAACTGCGGCATCTCTATCTATCGGCTTTTTCCGTGGTCAAAATCCCTACCATTTTCCAACGACCGTGGGGGGAGGGAAGGCACCCCTGTGACTAGCTACAAAAATATTACTGGTCGAATTTCTTTTCACTGGTGAGAGATGCAGCAGGTGAGAGATGCCGCAGGTGTGACATGCTTGCAGGTGTGCCTTGCCGCAGAGAGACTTGCCGCATGTGACATGATAGGGACCCCAAATTCTCAATAACTTACGCGTATAAAATGGAAAATACTTACACTTTTCAATTGAACAATTTCAAATTAAATTTATTCAAACTGAAAAATTTAGAATTTTTAACTTTTATAAATTTTGGAGTTCAATGATTCAGATTTAGTTTCAAAAATATGAATCCATGTTATCATTTTCAATGTTCCAAATTAGAGAATCAATAAATAAATTTAATTTTTTTAAAATATAAAATTATTTTTGAAATTTTTTCATAACTTCTAAATATTTTTCAAAATGATTCGATTTTCCATAAAATTGTCAGAAAATCCTGCATAATTAGAACTCTTAAAATAATTAGTCAAAACAAAAAATCATTTTCAATTTTCCTATCAATCTCAAAAAAATTTTTTTATTCTTTAGAAACCTTTCACAACTTTTTTCTAACTTCTTGTTCGGAATCTGCAAAAATCTACATTTTGTTTTAAATTAGGACATAACTGTTTGCACCGAAATTTTGGTACAAATAGACGGATTTTGTCAGAATACACACTTCGTTTAAATTATTTGAAATCATTTAAAGTTTTTAATTTTTTGTTAATGTTTTTAAAACATCTACATATCTCTAAAAATTATTCTAATTGTTCTTCAAATGATAAGTGTTCAATTGTTATTCATACATCAAAGTTTAAAATTTTCACTTATAAATTAATTATATTTTAAATAGAAAAATTAGAATTGTAACGCTCAAAGTTTAAAAGCTCTTTAAAATTTTTCCGATTCAGGGCTTTCTATTTCAAAACAATACAGTTTCAAATTATTGACTTTTGAATATTTGGTTTAAAATACTCGTATTAAACGAACAGTCAATTATTGCTAAATAATAAATAATAATTTTTTTTTATAATGAAAAAATTTCAATTTGATTTGTTTAAAAATGTAATTCGTCAGACTGAAACGATACTTTCAATTTAATCAATGCCTTTAATTATAAATCTATCAGTATGAATATATGTGTTTTTAAATTAAAAATAGATTAAAAGGCTTTAATCGGAAGCTTACATTTTATAAATTACTAAGGCTGTTGAATTAAAATATTTAAATTTTTAACGTTAAAATCTGAAAATTCTGAAATTAATAAAATCTCCGCTCGAAAAATAAATTGACTGTCATTTCCTGGTTTTCCTGGTCTCAAAAACTTCCCGGTTTTACCGGTTGCCCGGTCCAGCGGCCACCCTGATTTACTTAAAATCTCTTAAATTCATTAAAAATATCTTGACTTCTTTCAAACATTTTGAAACATTTTAAAATTCATTTATTAACTTCGAAATTTTTTAAATCAAATAACACCAGTTAAATCCCTTAAAATTCCTTGAAATCTCTTTCAATACTTAAAAATATTTTTAAATTACATGCAATTTGTTAAACTCTTTTCAATTTTTTGAAAATTATTTAAAATGGTTTGAAATCTTTTAAAATCATTTAGCGTCTTTTAAAATCATTTTTAAATCACTTAAAATCCCTTGAATTCATGAAAAGTATTTTGAAATTTTTAAAATCTTGTATAATACCTTGAAAATTCTTGTAATTTTTGAAATTCTTTTAAAATTCCTTAAAATTACTTGAAATCTTTTCAAATTCATTTAAAAACTTCAATTTTCTTTAATGAAAAAAAATTTAATCCCGTTAAATTCTTTTGAAATTCATTAAAATCGTTTTAAAAACTTGGAAATATTTTGCAATTAAATGAAAATACATAAAATCTTTTAAATTCTTGTGGAATATCTTTACATTTTTTTAAATCATTTTAAATGATTTGGAATCTTTAAAAACTTGTTGGGCGCAAAAGGGAATTGGGAAATATGTCAGAATATTGATGAATATTTAAGAATATTTCGGAATATGGCGAAATATTTTGTGATATC
>JAUELO010043326.1:0-10297 GCA_032357855.1 Amphibolips quercusostensackenii | reverse complement strand
TGTTTTAAATGAATTTAAGAAATGAATGTATTATTTGTACATGTATTTTTTTGCAATATAACTAGTATAATACTGAGCTTACTGATAATGTTATAATTGCAAAGGACATGTAGTCCAGTCAATGTAGGATTTGAGAAAATAGTTGGGAAGATTTTAATTTTTTTCACACATGCGTTGGGAATGACTTTATAAAGCTACTGTCAAAAGTCCTTAACCATATGTGTATGGCTACGGGCGCCACACAGTGGGAGGAAGCACATTATTTTTGTTCAAAAAAGTCTGCAGCCTTCAATTTCGCCCCGATTTGCGATTTTTTTTTTAATTAAAGTTTTATAAATTTTTAAAAGTATCTTGGTCATAGATTCAAAAATTGTCAACTGTGTATTTAATATATGTTTGCTCCAAGTATGAGAAAATCGCGATTTTTCACGAAATAATTGTTTACTCTTTGACAAAGGCTTGCATATAATGAAAATGATCTTGAGTCAACGCAAGAGTAGTTCTAGAATACAAATAATTAGGTTATTGTATGTTCCAATTATTATAAAGAAATAATAGTTACAGATAGAAAAAATATTGTAATTTTTGTTGAAAAAAATTTCATGTTACCTGAAAATACTTTAAGTTATCGTAAGAGTTATTGTTACGTACAATTTCTATGCAATAATAGAAACAAGAATTGTTATAAATAATTGTTTAAAAACATTTGTGAGAGAGATTTGCAGTCGCTGTTTCTATGTAAAATTAACAACACATTATTAAAGATAATAAAAATTGCTTACTGTTTCTAGGCCGGAGTGTCAAAGTTTTATATTTACATATTCATTTAATTTTTTCACAAGGTTAACAAATTTTGTATTTTAACAACCGTTACTTAGCCTACGTTATTTTCAAAAATATTTGCATCAATCCGAAATTAAACAACTATAAATTCCACAATTTTGTGAAAAATCCGTCTTTTTTCTTGAATTCAACTAGTGAAAAATCCATTTTTGTTTCCTGAAACTTAATTATTTGGAATGAAACATTAGCAATTACATTTTTGGTTAAAAATTCATCTTTTTTTATTAAAAATGATATTTTTTAATTTACAACTTGAAGTTCTGCTTAAAGATTCTTTTTTTCTGGACTGAAAATCAACCTTCTTGTTGAAAATTCGGCTTTGTTTGATTAAATTAATTTTTTAACCTGAAACCTTAGCGATGCCATTTGTAACTATAAATCTATTTTTTTGCAGTTTAAGTAATTTTTTAAAATAAAAGTTTTAAGTACATGTAACTCAACATACTATCAATTGGCTTTGCGAAAAAACGAAGTTTATCTAATGAGAAATATTCAAAGAAAAACTGTGCTTCTTAAATTTTTGTAATCAATGTGCAATATTACCAATATCATGGCAGCAACAGGCCATTGGTAAAATAGTTTTGGTAACTTCTGCTGAAAAAACGAATATAATGTATTGGGAAGCAGGCAAACAGTGCATTTGCTTATCAAATTTGTTTTAATAACGTAAAATTGTTGTTTAACTGCGAACCATTAGAAGAATGGACTATCTCTCAGATGTTTGCAGTTGATTCTGCTTGGGAAAGGAAACGAAGTTTTTTTATTAAAAAATGCTCAAATAATTACTTTTGGCAGTAACTTTGTTTCAACAATAAACAATAGATGCCTAAGTGTAAAGTACAACAGGATGCCACATCGGCAACGTACAAGTTATTGATTCTGCTGAGAAAACGAGGCTGATGTACTTAAAAATGGTCAAGTAATGCGTTAATTTATTAAATTTGGTTAAATAAAACACTATTGTTGTGTCAATGGAGAGTATGATAGCAGGTACATTACATTAGCTAGGTACATTCAAATGTGTCAAAGGCAGAAGATATAACCTTTGTTTACTAATTTCTTCATAACATTATTACAATTTTAATTTTATTTTATTAAAGTACTACAGGTAGGAATAAGTTTTAGTGATTTTTTTCTTCGACACGGACCAATTTGTGGTCAACTTTAAAATGTTAATGTTGAAAATTGAACATCTTCCAATTTAAAAAAATGCTAAATTACAAATTTTGCAAGTCATTGATAACGAATTTAAATGCGAATACAGTCATTTCATATCGCAAATTGTGTAAAAAAGAAAATTATTATTATACTTCTTGACTGGATCGCAGAAACCTGTTTTAGATATCTCAATTTCAGAAATACTGACACCTGGTGAGTAACTTGGGAACTGGGGCGAGTCCCCCGCTTCCCGCTCCAGCCCTTCGCCAGCTCGTCAGCTAGCGTGCGCTGTATACTGCGTGCCAGTTAAAAGCGAGGAAAAACACTTCAATTTTAATTACAAAAAATAACAACACCAAGAACATTTTCGGGGAAAAACTTGCTAGTTAAACCTGTCGAATTTTCCTTAAATTATGTGGTTAAAATATTACGTTCAACAACTGATCCGTTTAGACATACTTTGGCACTAGCGAATTTGACAGACATTTATTGAAGCGCCTTATTTGTTGGTAACAAACATATTTGCTGAAACAATTCATTATTATTGTTAATAATATTATTTCAGAAAAATGATAAAAAATTGCAGTTTTTTCAAAAGCTTTCCACTTTTTGTTCAATTTCCAATTAGAGTGTGTTTAATGACTAATTAAAGTTAACAAAATTTATTGTTGAAACAATTTATTATTCTTGTTGATAATATGCAATTTGAATAATGCAAGAAAGTTACGGTTTTCTCTGAAATTTTCAACTATTTGTTTACTTTTTACTTAGGAGGAGTTAATAAATTTATTCAATTCAGCGAAAATAACTATTTAAAAAAATGTTTATTTTTTATAACTATCTCCTTTTTTATTCATGCTAGATACGTAGTTGCGGTTTCTTCTAAAATATTTAACTTTTTAATTCACTTTTTACTTAGTGAAGTAATAAATATTGCATGAATATAGTTGTTTATACAATTTATTATTGCTTATAACTATCTTCTCTTAGAGTAATGCTAGAAAGTTACTTTTTTCTAAAATCTCTAGTTTTGCTTTGACTTTTTAGTTATAAACAAATAATAAGTGAACCTAAACAAGAAACATTTTTTAATAGCATTGTATTTTCTTTGGTTAGTTATTTTTTTTCGAATTAAAAAAATTAATTTATATAAAAAAGCTATCTTACACAAGAGACAAAAACAAAGAATGGAATAACTAGGAGTAGGTGAGAAGGCTAGGTCTGTAAATGACTTGTAAAAGTTTTTTTTTTGAATTGCAACAATAAGTTTATTGCAAAGCGTGAAAAAAAATTTAGAATTTCACATGTTTTGACATCAGCCCTCCCCCCTCTTGCAAAACATATTCACGAAAATGTAGGAGATCTTAAGCAACCCAGTATCCTAAGACGGGCCTCTTTTTAAAATAAAAAAGCTATGTAATCAAACACTAGATATTGATTAATTTTATTCGCAGCGTACTTTTAAAACAAATCTTTCATATTTATGGCATATAAGTGATGCATGAAACGCAAAATAAGTATTAAATAAGGTCTAACAGGAATAAGTGTAAACAAAGTTCAAGGACTAAATATTTATCAAAAGTTGTAAAATTTCAAATATTATTCATCTTATAACAAGAATTTACTGATATAAATAAAAAAAGCAGGATATTTTTTAAAAATTCTTATTCATGATGTAAAAGCAACAAAGAGGTGAGGTAAGTTACAACTAACTGCCGGGAAATTTAAAAATTTGAAATATTTTCTATATCACTTTGGCAAAGCAGATTTTGCTTTTACCTACATTTTTCTAGCTTGACCAGAGCTCTTCATAGGATTTTCGCATTTTGACAATTTTTTAAATATTTTTATTGAACAGCATACAAATTAATAAAACGTAAGTACCAATTGCAAAGTTTTCAAAATTATCCTTAAAAGAAATAACCTACTCCTTCAAATAATTAGAAGTTATTAAATCGCAACTTCTAAAAAAGGTATAAGTTCGTTCTCTAACGTACAAAAATACTTTTTCCTTTCTTTTTTCGTTACTTTACGTCTAGTGCAGAAAAAAAAACTTCAAAAATAACTAAAATAATTCTGCTGAGCACGTATTTGCATGCGTAAGTGATGACTATAATGTTTTCATATAAAAATATTAAAGGTGGCCCGTCTAAGGAGGGGGCTTGTCTTAGTAAACTTTTTCCTGGTTATAAACAATTATAATTTATTTAAACAACTACATCAGTTAACTGGTATCAATTATCACCTCACTAAGTAAAAAGTGTACGAAAAGTAAAAAATTGCAGATAAAACTGCAACTATCTGGCATTAATAATAATGGTCTAATAATACCATCGTATTTCTGAGTAAATTTCCGAATGATTGAATAAGAATGGTTTTAATTGACGAATTGCAGCCCAATATACAGTCGATCAAAGCTGCTAGGTTAGACTAACCCATGTCCGTACGAAACGTTTAATTTTTATAGTCCGTAAGCTGATGGTTAAACAAATAATACAATTTGCTTAAGAAAAGTAGAAAATTTCAGAAAAACCGCAGTTTCTAGCATCATTTAAAGATAATATTAACGAAAATAATAAATTGTTTAAACAATTATTTTTCTCAGAATTAATAAACTATTACCCCATTTCAATTGAAAATTAGACGAAAAATTGAAATTTTTTGAAAAAACCGCGACTTTCTATCTCTATTCTACAAGAAAATTGCTAAAAACAATAAGAGAATGTTTTAAAAAATATTTAAACATCTAATTATTAGTATAATGTAGTGTTTTAGGTAGAAAAAACAATTTGCATTAAAAAACTGCAAAAAAATCACAACTAGCTCTAAAAACTCGCGAAACCCTTTCTTCCACTTATGGGTTTTTTCTGGAACCCCATTAAAAAAACTTATGGGGGTAATTTTGGAAAATTAATATTCTATTCGTATTCTGTGGCTAATAATTGGGCAGAGAAATGTTGAATTTCAACTCGATTTAGCTAATATTGACGATTTTGAATGAACTGTATAAAAGGGTCTTTTTTCAATACCTGCATAAAAAAGTACGCTTTTTCACGCCTGTACAGTGAACGCAAAATGGCTGATTTCGTGGCTTCGGAAAGAAATTTAGAGCGGCGCATGAACAGACTGCGATTTTACGCGTTTATTTCCTAGGTGAAACATAGCAGGAAATAAAAGAGCTGCGTCAAGAATAAAACTCGCGGATTGGCGTTTTATTCCTCGATTTGACAGTCGCACCGCGTGGCGGCAGAAGTTTTCACACCTTACCTTAAAATCCTAATTTGTGTCCTGAACCACAATGCGCATGCGTCGCGCCGGATTCCTGATTAGCTACATAGCGCGCGCTTCTTTGAAATATCTAAATATACAAATTCATTGTTTTGAATACAGGTTAATTACAAAATGCATAAAAATACATTTTTCATTGCAAAATATACTTTTGCAGTCATAAATAATATAATAATTTGATTCTCCTGCTAAAAAAAATTATTTCTTCGGACTTTAAAGCGAAATCAATTTATTATTATATTTACCGAATACCCGCACCGGAACTTGCTACTTAACCGTTTTTTCTTTAGGATCTCAGTTAGCTTTTACTTGATTGGTGGCGTCACAGCTAATTAATCCGCAATTTTTGGCATTATTCACAAAGAACATTATTAACAAAAACAATAAATTTTTTATACAATTATGTTTGTTAAGAACAATTAACTATTACCTCACTCTAATTGAAAGTTCGACAAAAAGTGGCAATTTTTTTTTTAAACCGTGACTTTTTATCTCTATTCTAAGAGAAAATTGCTAAAAACGCCAAAAAATCGCAAAAAATTTATTTAAGGGCTTTTTTTGGGACCCTTTAAAACAGAATTATGTCGGCGATATTTAAAGAGTAATATTTCATTCGTATTTTATTACTAATTGTGAAGAGAAATATTGAATTTTAACGCGGTTTACCTAATATTGACGATTCTTAATAAAATTTACAAAAAGTCTTTATTTCTTTTGAGAAATACGTGTACTACATGATGCTTGCGCCACCTCAAAATATTTTTTTTCAAAACGAAAGAAGTAAATTTATTTTTGTGTATATTCGAACCAATTTCCAGGCACTATCTATAATTATTAGAAAATAAATTTCCAATGCATTTTTGGACCAAACTACTAAACACTCAAAACGGACTGACACGTATTTTGATAGCTGATCGAAATATTTACTGAGGGCACTGCCCGCTTTTATCGCTTCGCTACGAGTGGAGACGCATTATTGACAACCTTCACTCGACCCCGCGAGCTGACAAATTGTGTGGATCAACAGCTCTAGGAATTACTAAATCGGGGATTCCTCAACTGAGTTCTTAATGTATGCATTATACAGATATTCATCGAGTGTATCACGAATCACCATGGCCTTTAATTCAGTGTCTCCAGAACGTGAGACTTTTCGGACCCTACTAATTTCCAATCAGAAAGTAATGCATGCAAATAGCCTCCTGTAAAGCCGAAAATGCACGAACACGAAACCGAGCACGTCCGAATGCACGAGTCGGTTTCTCTGGCTATTCGCACAAACAGTACAAACGACGTAAAAATGTATGCAAAAAGAAAATTTTTAAAATTAAATATTGGGGAGCTGACACGAAGTTTCGATCTGTCACTAAATTTGAAACCATGGGAGTACAAAGGAAAATCTTGAATGCGAAAACAGTACAAACGACCTACAAACGTATGCAAAAAGAAAATTTGAAAAATTAGAACTTCGGGGGGACTGACACGGAATATTGATTTGCCCATAAATACGTAACTATGAGGATACAAACGAAAATCTTGTATATAAAAAGAGCAAAAACGACCTATAAACGAATGCAAAAAGAAAATGTAAGAAATTTAAACTTCGGGGGGTTAAAACGGAATTTTGATTTGCCACTTGTTTCGTAACCATGAGGGTACACACGAAAATCTTGGATGTACAAACAGTACAAGCGACGTGCAAACGAATGCGAAAAGAATATATAAAAAATTTTAACTTCAGGGGGATGACTCGTAATTTTGATTTGCATTGAATTTCGTAACTATAGGGATGCAAACGAAAACCTTTAACGTGCAGACAGTACAAACGACGTACAAACGTATGCGAAAAGAAAATTTGGAAAACGTAAACTTCGGGGGCTGAGAAGTAACTTTGATTTGCACCTAATTTCGTAATTATAAGGGTGCAAACAAAAAGGTTCGATGTACAGACAGTACAAACGACGTACAAACGTATAGGGAAAGAAAATGTAGAAATTTTTAACTTTTCGTGGCGCTAAAACGGAATTTCGATTTGCGCATAATTTCGTAACCCTGAGGTTACAAATGAATATCTTAAATGTAGAAACAGTACAAACGTATGCAAGAAGAAAATTTGAAAAATTCAAACTTCAGGTGTCTGACGCGGAATTTTGATTTGCCTAATTTTGTAACCATAAGGGCCCAATCTAAAATCTTAGATGTACAGACAGTGCAAGCGAGATACAAACGTATGCAAAAAGAAAATTTTAAAAATTTCAACTACAGGGGGCCGAAACGGAATTTTGATTTGCCCATAATTTCGTAACCATGAGGGTAGAAACGAAAATCTTGGATATACAAAGATACAAATGACGTTCAAATGTATGCAAAAAGAGCATTTGAAAAATTCAAAGTTCGGAGGGGTGACACGAAATTTTGGTTTGACCCCAATTTCGTAACCGTAAGAGTACAAACGAAAATCTTGGATGTACAAACAGCAAAAACGACGTACAAACGTATGCAAAAAGAAAATTTGAAAAATTCAAACTTCGTGCGGCTAACGCATAATTTTTTTCTGCCACTAATTTCATAACCCTGAGGGTACAAACGAAAATCTTGGATGTACAAACAGTACAATCGACGTACGAACGTATGCAAAAAGAAAATTAAAAAAATTAAATCTTAGTAGGGCTAAGTGAAGCTAGCCCCCTGAAATTAATTTTCCTCTTAATTTCGTAACTAGGAGTGTACTAACGAAAATCTTGGATGTACAAACAGCACAAACGACGTACAAACGTATGCAAAAAGAAAATTTGAAAATTTCAAACTTCGTGCGGCTAACCCATAATTTTTTTTTGCCCCTAATTTCGTAACCCTGAGAGTACAAACGAAAATCTTGGACGTACAAACAGTACAATCGACGTACGAACGTATGGAAAAAGAAAATTTGAAAAATTAAATCTTAGGAGGGCTAAGTGGAGTTAGCCCCCTGAAATTAATTTTTCTCTTAATTTTGTAACTAGGAGGGTACTAACGGAAATCTTAAATGTACAAACAGTACAAACGACGTACAAACGTATTCCAAAGAAAATTTGAAAAATTCAAACCTCGGGTGGCTGCCGCCTAATTTTGATTTGCCCCTTATTTCGTTACCATGAAGGTACAAACGAAACTCTTAGATCGACAAACAGTACAAACGACGTACAGACGTATGCAAAGAGAAAATTTCAAATATATAAACTTCGGGGTCTGACACGACATTTTGAATTGCCCTTTATTTCGTAACCGTGGGGGTACAAAGAAAAATCTTGGATGTACAAACAGTACAAGCGACGCACAAACGTATGTAAAAAGAAATTTGAAAAATTTTAAACGCGGGTGACTGACACAAGATTCTGATTTGCTCCTAGTTTTGTAATCGTGAGGGTACGATCGAAACTCTTGGATGTACAAACAGTACAAACGAAGTGCAAGCGTATGCAAAATAAAAATTAAAAAAATTTAATCTTTAAGGGGCTGACACGAAATTTTAATTTGCCCCTAATTTCGTAACCCTAAAGGTAAGAACGAAAATCTTGGATGTACAAACAGTACAAACAGTACAAACGACGTACAAAAGTATGCAAAGAGAAAATTTGAAAAATAAACCTTAGGGGGCTGACGCGAAATTTTTATTTGCCCCTAATTTCGTAACCATGAAGGCACAAACAAAAATCTTAGATCGACAAACAGTAAAAACGACGTACAGACATATGCAAAAAGAAAATTTCAAATATTTAAACTTGGGGGGGCTTACGCGACATGTTCATTTGCCGATAATTCGGTAACCGTTAAGGTACTAACGAAAATTTTGGATGTACAAACAATACAAGCGACGTACAAACGTATATAAAAAGAAAATATAAAAAAATTTAACTTCATGGGGCGGACACGAAATTTTGATTTGCCCATAATTTCGTAACCGTGAGGGTGCAAACAAATATCTTGTATGTAAAAACAGTACAAACGACGTACAAACGTATGCAAAAAACGTTTGAAAAATTTAAACCACGGGGGGCTGACACGGAATTTGTATTTGCCTGTAATTTTGTAATAATAAGGGTACAAATGAAAATGTTGGATGAACAAACAGAATAAAAGACGTACAAAGATATGCAAGAAGGAAATTTAAAAAATTAAAACTTAGGCGGGCTACGTGAAGTTAGCCAACCGATATTAATTTTGCCCGTAATTTTGTAAAGGGTACTAACCAAAATCTTAAATGTACAAACAGTACAAACGACGTACAAGCGTATGCAAAGAGATAATTTGAAGAATTTTTACTTTGGGGGTTGACACGAAAATCTGATTTTCCCCTAATTTCGTAACCGTGAGGGTACATCCGTATATCTCAGATGTAGAAATAGTAAAAACGGCGCACAAACGCAGGAAACAAGAAAATTTTAGAATTTTAAACTTCAGGGGGCTGTCACGGAATTTTAATTTGCCCCTAATTTCGTAACCCTGAAGGTACAAACGAAAATCTTTAATATACAAACAGTACAAACGACGTACAAAAGTATGCAAAAAGAAAATTTGACAAAATTCAAACTTCGAGGGCTGGCACAGAATTTTGATTTGCTTCACATTTCGTAACCCTGAGGATACAAACGAAAATCTTGGATGTACAAACAGTATAAACGACGTACAAAAGTATGCAAAAAAAAAATTTGAAAAATTCAAACTTCGAGGGCTGACACGGAATTTTGATTTACACCTAATTTCGTAACCCTGAGGGTACAAAAGAACATCTTGTGTGTAAAAACGGTAGAAACGACGTTCAAACGTATGCAAAAAAAAAAATTGAGATATTTAATTCGGGGGCTGCCACGGAATGTCGATGTGCCCATAATTTCGTAAAAGTGAGGGGAGAAACGAAAATCTTGGATGTACAAACAGTATAAACGACGTAAAAAAGTATGCAAAAAAAAAATTTGAAAAATTCAAACTTCGAGGGCTGACACGGAATTTTGATTTACACCTAATTTCG
>JAUELO010043318.1:0-10297 GCA_032357855.1 Amphibolips quercusostensackenii | reverse complement strand
AGTAACAGCTCTTAGGGATGCCATGTTAAAAGTTGTATGATTCCAAGATGAATTTTGAATGGCTTTATATACAGACGAACTAATTCCCCTCTTTTTCATGAAAATGCACATCGTTATGTTCATTTAAGTTTTCACAAAAACAATACAATAAAACGATATTCACTCTCACGCCTTTCTGATGATGACTTTCGTAAAATATCGTAAAAGTTTCCCGGTGAAAAGAAGGTCAAGAGCTTCTTGCGCATTCAAGCCGCAAAGTCATGTACACAAATTTTATTGTGCTTCATAACGCAATTTTTGTAAATTTAATTTTCGGTATGAAACAAAAAATAATAGTTTAGATCGAGGTCGATTTGGTTTTTAATTCTATTGCCATTAAATTAACTTTTATTTCCGGCTGCAATTGAAAAAAGGACTTATTTCGTTATTATAAACAAAAAATTATTTGAAATTAAATTATTTTGCTAAAAATACATTGTAAAGTACTATAGAAATCTAACAGCTAAAAAAATATTTATTTTGGAATTCAAGTTTTTCTATTACCCAGTATAAATATTTTGAATGTATTGATTAGAAAGAATTTTTTTTTCACATTTCATAAGCAATCCTGAACATTATTGTGACTACAATAAAGTAATTAGGTAATAATTCTGAAAAATAGAGGATTTTTTCAGCCTTCAATTTTTTTTTTAATTTTAACTATGTGAACTATATAAAAATAGGTCACATTACCTTCAAAAACATGAGGTATTTACAAGCGACTGCTTTTCAATGTAAAAACAAAAAATATTTATGCCCTAATTTTCTTCACTTTACTTTATTCCCGTTAAAATTATTTTCTTTGAAATGCATATGTTGTACTCAAAATCCGTCGAGTCATGCAATAATAAAGCTAAAACTGAAGAATAAGATATTCAAAACGTTCAATTTTTCCAGGTCATTAGTTTATACGAAAAAATAATATAAGTTTAAAGTCAGAACATTATTTTTAAACATTTTGTTTAATAAATGTTTATCTTATCAATAAAGGTTCTTTATTTCGAAGAATTTTTTAATATTTAAAGAAATATCCGGTCTAGGTTAAGGGATATTTAGCAGTTAGAGTAGGTTAAACTGACTGAAATTCTTTTCAAAATGCCCTGAAATCTTGCAGAATTTTTTCCGGATTTGAGTAATCTTTTGAAATGTCTGCAAATATTTTTGAATATTTTAATAAAATTAATTTTACAGCAAAAATAAATTGAAAATTTTCTCTTATTCTTAAAAAATTGTATTTCTTTAGAAAGTTTCCAGAATGCTTAAAAAGCTTTTGCACTTGTTTCGAAATCTTCGAAATTTATATATTATGTTTTCAATTTTTCAAAATCTTTCTGAACTTTTAAATTATTTAAGAAATGTTTTAAAAATTTTTATGTCTCCTTTAAGTATGACTTACATTTTTCTAAGATTTTTTGAAAATCGTTTAAAATTAAAAAAAACTACCAAGATGAGTTTTCAACGAAGACCACAAATTATTTGCGGAAAGAGCCAAATTTTTAACAAAGCATATGAATTTTTAACAAAATGGTTACGTTTTTAACAAAAGAAATGAATTTTAAACTAAAACTATGAACCTTTTAACAACAATAATTAATTTAAGAAGGTAGTTCAAATTTCAAACAAAGAGTGAAATTTTCAAACAAAACTAAGAAATTCTAAACAAGAAATGTAATAGTTAATATTTTATACAAGATAAGAATTTCATGTAACTATTTATTTTTTTATTTTATTTATTTTTGAGGTTATACAAATACAATTTTTCAAAGATAATTAAAAAAATTCATAAAAAGTTTGAAGTTTTCAGATATGTTAAGAAAGTGTTATTTTATTTCTTTTGCAGATTTTAAACTTTAACAAAAATTTAGTAATTAAAAAAAATATATTAGACTCATAGAAAATTAAAAAAATGTAGAAATATTTGATTAATTTTCGCGAATCTTTTAGAGTTTAAACATATTTCTAATCTCTTCGAAATTCTTAAATTACTAAACATCTTTTAAACTTTCTTATTATTAATAAATTGCCTTAAAATTTTCCGGATATTTATTTCAAAAATTTTTGCAACCTTTTGAAACCTTTTAATATCTCTTTTAATTTCCTTTGAAAATTAACTGAGAAGACAAGGTCGTACTTGTCTTGAAACGTTCCAAATTTCTCAAATAGCTTCTGAATTATAATTTTTCTTCTAATAAAAAGGTACATTTGATTTTTAATTTAAAAAAATTTTTTAAAATAATTATTTTTAAATCGATCTAAATGTACGGATTTTTTGACAAATGGGTCATTCGCAGCCACAAAGATAAATTTTCAAACAGTTCTTTTTTCAATTAACGAAGACGAAATTTCTTCCAGAAAAAAATAAATCCTCTAGAAAACAACAAAATTCTTTAGCTCTAAAACATAAATTTTCAACAAAAAAGTTTATTTTCAACTACATAGCTCAAGTTTCAATATGAAAAAATGACACTCGAACGAGAAGGTTATTTTCCTATCAAAGGTGACAAATTTTCAACAAGATATATAAATTTCAAATAAAATAGTTCCATTAGAAAAAAAAAAGAAGAATATTTAACAAAAGTGCGAAAGATTTTTTATTTAAAAAGCAACAAAAAGTCAACGAAATCATAAATTTCCGGAGAAACTAATTTTTCATAAAAAATGAAAATTTTGGAATAACTATTTATTTTTAAAGTTTATTTGTTTATTTGTTTGAGGGTTATATTATTATAGTTGCGCTAAGATACTATGGAACATTTGAATGAACAAATTAGAAAATATTTAATAAATTTTCGAAAATCCTATGAAATTTAAAAATATTCCTAATTTCTTAAAAGTTTCTTGAACTCCTAAATATCTTTCGAACTGACTCGAATTATTGATGAATTTTTTTTAAAAACTCTTTATTATAAAAAATTGTCTTGAAGTCTGGGAAATCATTTTTCAAGAATTTGACAAATCTTTCTGAAAATTCTCATTGTATTAATTTATCAAAATAACAAATTATTTTATTTTTTCTGCGAATTTGATGAAAATTCAATTACTTTGAAAACTTTCAAAATTTAAAAAAGGTTTTTATAAATTTAGATTTTGGTTAAATTTTTAAGTTTGATATTAAAATTAAATTACGTGAATTATTTCGGTTTTTGAAAGATATAAATTCTTATTAATTCATCAAATATTACATTATACTGATGACTAAATGTTTACGAAAATTGTTTAAATATTTTTTTTTGTTTTGCGCAACATTTCCCTAGAATAAAGATAGAAAGTCGCGGTTTTTTCAAAATATTTCTACTATCTATACATTTGTGATTGAAAAAAGATAATAGTTAATTTATGTTAACAAAAAGCGACTGTTTAAATAATTTATCATTTCTGTTAATAATATTTTTTTTAATAATTCCAGAAATTGTGGTTTTTGTCTGAAATTTTTAACGATTTGTCCACTCTTCACTTAGAATAAGTTAATAAATAATTCAATTTAACAAAAATAATTATCTAAAAAAATGTTTATTATTTATAACTATCTTCTACTTTGTTATTGCCAGATAGTTGCAGATTTTTCTAAAATTTTTAGTTTTTTTTTACTTTTATTAAGGAACAAATAATAAATATTGTTATTACTTTTTTTCAGCAAAAAGGCTTTTAGTAACCGTTTCAAGAAAACTTCACATAACAATATAATATAAATAATTCACTACGTCAAAACTAAAATGAATTACTTTTTAAGTCACTCCAATTAAACAATAGATAAATAGATGAAAATTCTAGAAAAAAACATTAACTTTCCTCCATTAAGCAAAGTGAATATTATTGAAAATAATAATTCACTGTTTAAAAAATTATTTCTTTTAATCGAATTAATTATCACTTCAATTAAAAACTGTGCAAAAAGGAAGACAAAATCAGAAAAAAGCTGCAATTATCTGGTATTAAAATAGAAGAAAATAGCTATAAAAAATTATAATTTATTTAAACAATTAATTTTACTAAATTATATTATATATTAACTTTCTTTAGGTGAAAAGTGGACAAAAAGTTGCAAATTGTATAACAGACCGCGAATTTCTATCTTTATTTTAAGAGAACCACCCTAGCGTTCAAACTTCGTTGAATATTTTTAATTTATTCCCATAATCTTTTTTGTTGTTATCTTTTTGAAAGGGTGAAAAATGTAAAAATTACAGTGTGGCGGCAAAATTTAAAAAACAAAATTATATAAAAATATTAACAAGACTTTTACAACTAAATTATTTCAGCAGTAATGTTTTTGAAAAAAATAAATATTTTTTAAATTTCAATTAAAAAAATATATGTATTTGAAGATAGATGTGTTCCAGACGAAATTATATTTTTAATAAATGTCATGAATTTCAAAGTCGCACAGTGCTATCGTAACCTACTTCCAAAAAAGTAAAAAACATGTTTTCAGTAAATTTCTTCACCTGAAAAAGGCCAATTTGTTTTGAATAAGCGATTAAACTAGAAAAATTTTTTGAATCCAAATAAAAGATGAAACAAGTAAAATTTTAGGAAAATAAATAAGAATAAATTAAAATTTAAATTATTCATAAACGTCCAAATTAAAATTTTACGATAACATTTGTCCTAATAACATCAAAATCTAATAAGAAATTTTAAAAAACACAATCTTCAGTATCATTATTTAAATTAAAAAAGCCAAAATAACAAAAAATAAACGCATGATTGTCAATTTAAATAATTTTATTTAATGATAATCTTTAATTTAAAATATTTTTAAAGATTTTATATGAAAAAAACCTTTTTAATCTTGAATGATTTTTCAAATCTTGACATAATTTTGTTCTCAAAATTTGACTCACACTCTAAAATTTGTAAAAAATTTTTTTTTTCCATTTCTTCGGTCATACTTTAAATTCTTGGTGTATATTCTCTAATTTTCTTAACAGATCTTAAAATCCTGAAAACGTAAAATTAATCTTTTAAATGAAAAATTAAATCGTTGAATATTTTATTTTTGGTACTGTTCATTTTTTTCACCGATCTCGAAGTCAATTGTTTACAAATTATACTGTCTTAGTAAGAAGATAAGAACAGAATTGTGTCTTAGGTTTAAAAAACATTTATAAGTAAAATGTTCCGTCTCATATAAAATTTTTAAAAATAAGTGAAATGGTGGATTTTTGTACCCGTTTTTTGATTCTAATTTAAAAAATAAAAATAAAATAGAAAAAAGAGAACAGATGATTCTTACAGTTTGCCTATTTCTTCCCTGAATTTTTCGTTATTTTGCCTTTTTTTGGTAAGTTTAAAGAATTTCATAGTGAAATTATAATTTTGGGCTTTCATGAAAAATTTAAATTTTGATTCATTACAAATTTCGTTTGTCAAATTTGCACATGTTTCGTCTTTTTTTTTTAAATTTGAAAAATTTTTCCTATCCTAAATGCCTAATCGAAATATATAATCCATGTTTTTTCAATAAAGTGATGTGCTGAAAATATGTTTCCTACTTTTTTTTAAGTAGGTTGAGATAGCATTGTCTAAAAATGCACCCAATATTTATTTTCTTTAAATTTTCATTCATATTGCCTGAAAATTTGTTTGAATCCTCCCAAAAAAAGACATATTTTTTTGTTTTGAAAAAAATGATATTTAGAGGTGGCGTAAGCCCCATGAAGTTGAACACGTATTTCCCATAAGAAAAAAATACGTTTTTGTAAACTTAATTCAGGATCGTCAATATTAGTAGAATCAAGTTAAAACCTAATATTTCCTTCAATAATTTGCTATAAAATATAAATAAAACATTACTTTTTAATACCACGTCCATAGGTCTGTTTAACAGAGTCCTAAAGGAACCCCATAAGTGAAAAATGGATTTTGCGAGTTTTTGGCGCTCAATATTATTCTTTTGACAGCTTTTTAATTGCAAATTGTATCTACTCCATAAAATACTAGTTTGTACTGATAATTATATATTGAGATAAGTCTTTTTGTTCAAACAATTTATTATTGTTGTTAATAATATTCTGTTTAAATAATGTTAAAAATTGCGTTTTTTTTGTTGAAATTTTTAACGTTTTGTCCACTTTTTACTTCAAGTGTGTTAACATTTAATTCAGTTGAGCAAAAATAATAGTTTTAACAAATAGTTATTGCTTATAGTTATATTCTTCCATATAAATACTAGATAATTGTGGTTTTTCTAATTTTTTTCTTTTTTTACACTCTCCAATCACAGTGAAGTATTTATTTATTTTAGTTAAAAAATATAATTTTCTGAACAATGTTTTATTATTTTTAATAATATTCACTTTGCTTGATGGTAGGAAGTTGGGAATTTTTTTTTCATTTGCATTTATCTATCTATTGTTTATTTAAAGTTATTAATAATTAATTAAATTTAGTAAAAATTATTTTTCACAAAATTATTATTATTTATATCTGCCTTTATCTATGCTTATATTTTTAAGAAATGAAACAAATATTTAAAATATTTTTTAAATTTCTTATATGGATTATTAAAGGTTAATTTTCCTTGAAATAGTTACCAAGAGCTTTTCTGTTAAAAATTAGTATTGATCTTCATTATATGTTCCTAACTAAAAAAGTCAAAGAAAAGCTTGAAAATTTAAGAAAAGTCCGCCACTTTCTAGCATTACTCATAAAGAAATAATGACTATAATAATATAATAATAATTTCAATAATTACTATCATGAATAGTTTAAACAAATTTTTTTATGAACTTGCATTATTAATTACATTACCAGGTAAAAAAAGGTAAAAATATAAATATTTCAGAAGATAGTTATAAATAATAATGTATGGGAATAATATTCGAGAAGGAAATTTTTTTTTGTATTCTGTGGTCGATTGTGAAGATAAGTGTTAAGTTTTAACTCGATTAAGCTGATATTGACAATTCTGAGTAAATGTGACAAAATCGTTTTTTTTTGTCTTATATGAAGTACTTGTTAAACTTAATGAGCTTGCATTTCATGGTAATGAAGCCTCTCTCCGCAAAAACTGAAAGGAATTTTTAGTTGCAGCTAATAGAATTTTGCGGTAGCTTATGTAATTTCACTATATAGAACACATCAAAATACCGCAAAGTAACGAATATTGTCGACAATTTATAGAAATTTTTTAATTAAATTTCAGGTAATTTTTGTTAATTTAATACAAAAAACCTGTGGTATCAACATGATTACACAAAAATTTCATAAATTTCTGGAAATTTTTAACTCAGATTTTTAATAGTTTATAGTAAGATACGATAAATCACCTTGAGAATTACCGTGAATCATGCTTTCTTCATTCGAAATCTAATGTGGGCTGAAATCAAAATTACAAGAAGCTTTTTGACAAGTTTAAAAGTTATCAAGAATAATTGAATTCTGTTAAGTTTTTCAGAAAAAATAATATAATTTCTTATTTTTGAAAATTAATTCTATAAGAATATTAAAAAAGATTTCGAAACATTTTAAAAGATTTTTCAAATCCTTGAAAAAATATTTCCAAGGCTTTGAGACAATTTTTTAGGGGAAAGTGATTTTTATAAAAATTTAGGAATGATTCGAGCCATTTCAAAGGATATTTAGAAATTCTAGAAGTTTTGAGAAGATTTCAAATATTTTTAAAAATTAAAACATTTTTGAAAATTTATCAAATATTTCCTGATTTGTTCTTTTAAATTTGAATTTTTTTCACACAGATATTAGTATCCCCAAGCATCACGTTTTTGGTAAAATATTAAGACAAAGAAAATGTGGCATCAACAGTAAAATAAGCGTTTTTAATTAAGAATTCAAAATTGAAAATCACGTGCATTTTTCTTAATTTTCATCACGAAGAAAAGAGATTAGAAAGCTTTGCCATAATTTACCTTCGCCGCTTTATGTTTAACTAAGTTTGAGTAGATTTTCTGGTACAATATTTTGATACTCAGGTATATTATTTTAGAAATAAAACGAAGGATCATGCATTATATTACCGTTGACCCCAAATATTCTTTCTCTGATGTAATATGTTTAGTCAATTCACAACCC
Organism: Amphibolips quercusostensackenii; assembly: GCA_032357855.1. Lineage (NCBI taxonomy): Eukaryota > Metazoa > Arthropoda > Insecta > Hymenoptera > Cynipidae > Amphibolips > Amphibolips quercusostensackenii. The sequence continues at coordinate 2,224 of JAUELO010043318.1, read as the reverse complement.
TATTCGCAAATTCATATATAATTGCCAGAATCACTATTTTTTTAAATAAAAAAATGTCCCTAATCACGGATGATTCAGCTTAGTCATAAAATGTAAAAAAAAATATTAGTAGCATTAACGTTAGTAGGTTGTTACTTTGTGAGTAGGAAAACCTGTCTGGCTAAATGGAATGGAATCAGTTTCAGAAGCACAAAAAATACATCAAAGCTGTTTTAGTTGATACCTTTATTTTCCTGTGTAATTATCACTAATATAGAATAGTTTTACAAATTTCAATATATGATCTCTATCCGATCTCTGTTCGCATTATAAATAATCAACATACATTTAACACATAAAAAACTGTTCATCACCCTATGAAGTGTCAGCGACTTCACAATTTTCAGCAGGCTTCTGCATGTCAAGCTTTTCGCGAGTTTTAGTACACAATCTAACGGTAATATGGTTATATGGCTTGAGCATTTAAAATTCCGTGATTCTCGGAATTGCCTTAAATAGTTTAAAATACCAGAAATTTTATAAATCTCTTGAATTCTCTAAATTCTCCGAAATCCCTGTAATTTCTCCTTAATTCTTTTAAATACTAGGATATTCTAAATTTCTGTATATCTATGAATTTCCTGAAATCCAGAAATATTCTAAATTCCTGGTACGTTTTCAATTTTTGAAATATTCTGACCATAAAAAATGCCGGATATCGTTAAATGCATTATATTTAAATTAAAAAATAATTATGCATTTTTAAAAAAATTAGACAATGACTATTAGACCTTATTGGTACAAAAAAATATCTTGAAAGCCCTGCTTGAAATTCCTTAATCAAATAATTCGAAAAAAGCAGAGTTTTTTCCAAAAAAAAGGTATTTTTCCTTTGTTTTGCAAGTTTTGTTTTGTCTAAACATTTTTTATTTACTAGTTTGGCATTTAATACATTAACAATCTCTTTGAATTGAAATGTATTCTTTGTGCTACTAAAAAAATTAAGGTATTTGTTTATTTTGAAGTCATTTTACTTCTGATATAGTACATAGAATTTGGTATGGACTGACACATTAGGGGTCACATAAGTTCCAAGGACTCCTTAAATATAAGAAAAAATGACGGACTCTGTCTAGAGCTTGATTCTCTAAATTTTGGAATTGCTTTAATTCACTATTTGTACTGAAATTTTCAAAATTCTCTGTCCTTTCCAAACATCGGATCATAAATTAATTAGAACTCTGTCAAGATTACATATTAGAGAGAAATAAAACAAGAGAAAATTTATGGAGATGTTATTTACCCAAAAAGAGAGGAGCAAAGCTAATTATTCAAATAAGGATCACTTAGAATACAAGAAAGTTTAAAATAGGTTTTATAGTAAGATAAATTGATTCTTTGTTATTCTTTTAACTACTAATTTTTTATATGTGAATCAATATTAATCAATAAACGTAGAATTAGATTAGGTAACTTTTTTTGTGAAACTCTATCGTTTTTATTTACAGCTACTATGTGAAGTTTGATTAGAAAAGGTATCTATTTTTCATTTCTATTCTATTTCTATAAACAGTCTTCAATAGGAAAGTCTACACTGGCCTTAAAACACGTTTGTCTCTAGTAGTGTGAAAATAAAGAAAATAGAATAGTAAAAGAGTGACTGGTTGGTATTATTTCACCTTTGGATTTTTCTTCCTCTTTTTTTGTCAGTTATTTGTCTCTAGTGAACAGGAAAAAGATATAGCTGGAAATCAAATTCTAATATATGAAACTTTCGCAAGCTCTGATTTCCGTGCATCAAATTATTGATAAGAAGCTAGATTCCATTTAAATCTCGAATTGCTTTTTTAAATATAAACACAAAATTCAAGATTCATTTCAATCTGCGAGGTTGCCTGTGATTACTATATAAAATTATTCATATTAAAGGAATAATCTTTCACCTTGATTTATGAAACATGTGTGATTTTTGAATTATTTCTTTTCTTATATGGAAGATATAGTAATCTGAGTTGATTAGTTTAGGAATAAGAACAAACGGCTTTAATTATTAAAATTATCTTGTTGATTCTGTAAGAGTTAGGTATTTATTAACACTTGGATTGATACATTTATACAAAATACATCACACATGTTTACGCAACGGAGGATACGAAGAAACTCAGCTCTTTCGTCGTTTAACAGAGGGAGCTTCGAGAGAGTGGCGCCAATATCGCTAAAGTTCAAATATATATTTATAAAGCCT
>JAUELO010043269.1:0-10298 GCA_032357855.1 Amphibolips quercusostensackenii | reverse complement strand
TGAGGGCCCTTAATATCGCCACGCGTAAGATCACGTTTATGCATAAGAGCTTGTATATCAATTCTTCCGTTCCGGGATTATACACGGAGAATATTTTTGTGTTAAATTTTACATAACTTAGTTCGGTAAACGGAGGACATTACGGCATTTTATTAAAATTTCATTTTCAGTCATGTAAAATGAAATAGAGTAATATTTGATGTAAAAATATTAATTATCAATATAAATTTATTATAATTTAGTTTACGATTCAGTAAGAAATAATACAATTAGATATTAAAGATTACCTGAAAGTTGCGTTAAATGAGATATCAATTACCTACCAGTCATGTGAAATTTCGTACGCCAGCAAAAAAAAAACATTCTTGCTACAGCCACAGGTTCCGTGGAAGGTCATCCACTACTACACACATACTTACACGTTATTAAAAATTGGAAACGCTGGCGACGGGTTTCGAACCACCTAAGCTATGTTTAACCCGTTTTATCGCTAACAACTAAACCTCACGGCTAATCTAACACTTGGAATATCAAATAAAAAATCTTGGCTATAAGGTTAAGGTACGAGTGCGTCAGAGCCGTACAAAAAATATCTAGTCCCCGTTTCACCGAAATTTCTTATTGTAACATTTTATTAATAAGCGGGCTTATAAATTTATAGAAAGTAAATAAAAACATTTAATAATTTTTTATTTAAAATTATTTAACCTTAAAAGCCTAAATTATTTAATTTTGAATATTCAAAATTTATGCTTTGCCTACTTTAAAAAAATTTGTTTGATATAAAACATTTAAGCCATTAAAATTAAGCATTAAAAACTTCAAATATAAATTTATATAAAATCCATAAATTAAATTATGTTAGTATTGATTAATGTAATGTTAAGTACTCTATTTTCACAACCATTTTTTGTTTATATAAAAATATCCATTACGTTATTTGTGACTTTTTAACAACTTACCTTTGCTAAGAGTTTGTGATGATAGTGTGCACCAAGAAAAATTATCGAGATTAAAAATCTTATATGCTTGAAAATGTTCGTCAAAGTAAACATCATTTTGTCGTGCGACCGTTTGGAATTCGCTACCTTCATTTACAATAAATAAATGCATGCACTACATGAAATAGTATCTTTACACGTCAATTATTAAATACATTCTACTTTTATTTAGTAACTTAATAAGCATTATTTATTGAGAGGAAAGGAAAGTCTATATATCTAAATATTTTCTGAAATCCTACAATATTAACCGAAAATTAAAAATGTTAAAGTTTCCACGGGGGACTTGGCTTTAAAGTTCAGCCCTGAGAATGCTGACGTCCCTAGCGATTCTCATTTTACCTTACTGTTGTGTGATTTCTCTCCTAATAAAAGTGAAAATCTCTTTAAAAATTCTGCAATTTATACTTTCTTTTAAGTGAATCGTTAATATAAAACGAAAGTAAACTTTATATTATTCATTTAATAAAAATTTACATTACTGTGCGTTATTTTATAATATACTGGTACAAAAATAATACAATTCTTATATCACTTATTACATATCTGATTTTTCCCCTCTGGACTTGAGATTTTACATAACTTTTTTGTATTATTTATAGTTCTGTTTCGTATTGAATCTTAAAATAATTGTAAATTTTATCTAAATGCAGTAATGTCCTCCATTTGACGAACTAATTGGGTAAATTTTAATGGACAAATTTTCTACGTGTACTAGTGACCCCTACACGGGATAGTTGAATGAAGTTAATCAAAATGTTAATGATGATACAGTTTTATAAGAAAGTCACTAAAACTTACCAAATATGACCGATTAATTCATATTAATTACCGAAAATTTTGTAAATATTGGTAATTCATGTGAACTTGACAATAACCAAAGTTAACATAAATGACCGATAAATTTCGATTCATTTTTCAGAAATTTCGAAGAATTATGGAAATCATGTGAACTCGTCGATAACCAAAGTTACCCTAAATGATCGATAAATTTATTGTTTAAAATCACAGAAATTTTCGGACAAGGGCTTCACCCTCGATGCTTCCATTAGAGTTCGGCTGTGTTATGAAAAATTTCGTATGCAGCAAGGGGGAGAAATTGGACTTTCGTTTTGTGTGATATGTGCAGACCGATTTCTCCCTCTTGATGCATAATATAAATACTATTCTGAAGAAAAAGTACCCCCAAAAATAAAAACGTACTAAAAAAGTAGCCTTTTTAAATCAGTCAAAACTTAAGTTTTCAAATAAAAAAGTAGTATAGACAACACTTCTAGCTAAAAAAAAAGAACAAAATAAAGGGGAAATTTCTTTCATACTTTTCTGTATGAAAATAACTGACCTCAAGGCTAAATATAAGGAGAAAGGAATAATTTTAGAATTCGCGCCTAAACCTTTTATACAAAAAATTAGTGTTAACCACTGATATATACACACTATTATATATGTATATATCAGTGTGTCAAACATAGGAACTCTGACAAGGCGCCGTGCATAAATTAAGTGGTCTTATTAGTAGGGGAGGGGAGGTTAAAGATTTTTCTGTGCAGTCTCTGCCCTCCCCCCACCTATGAATAAGATAATAATGATAATATGATATATATTTTTAACCAAATAGTTGAAATTTTAAACTAAAAAAGATCAATTCTTAATCAAAAATTCAATATTTCAATTTTTATTACAAAACATTAATTTTCATCAAGAAAAAACAAATTGTCGACAAAACAGTTAAATTTTCTACCAAATAGTTTAGTTTTCTACTAAATTGTTGTATTTTCCAGCCAACAAGACAAGTTTTCTACAAACCAAAGGTATTTTCTACAAAACAGTTGAATTTTCCACCAACTAGTTGAATTTCCTACTAAATTGTTAAATTTTCCACACGATAAGACGAGTTTTCTACAAAACAGTCGAATTTTCTACCCTAAAATATGAATTTTTAACAAAAAAGTTAATTTTTAACCAAATAGTTAAATTTTTAACCAAGTGTTGAATTTTTAACCATATTATTAAATTTTCATTCTAAAATTAATTTTTCAACAAACAAAAAAGAATTTTTCAACAAAGTAGTTCAATTTTCGAACTAAAACATTACAAAGTGTAATAGCTAATATTTAAACTGAAAAATATTTATATTTTAAATCAAAAACAGTTGAATTTAAACAAAAAAGACAAATTTTCAACATATAAACTTGAAGCCTTATTTTAAACAAATTGGTTTTCAACATACAAACTTGGAACCTCATTTTAAACAGATTAATTTTCAAATAAACAGTATCATTTTTAAGCGAAAAAATGTATTTTATATCAAAAAATAATTCTAAACAAAATACATAAATTATCAACCAATTAATTGATTTGACCAAAAAGTTGAATTTTCTACCAAAAAAGACGAATTATAGACAGAATACAAACATTTCCAACCAAATAGTTGAAGTTTCCACTAAAAACGATAAATATACTACTAAAAGTAGAATAGTTAAATTTTCAGTTAAAGAAATTAATTTTCAAAGAAAAAGGTGAATTTTCAACAAAAAATGTAATAGTTGATATGTCAACCAAAAAAGATTGACATAAATTTTAAATTCAGAACAGCTGATTTCAACAAAAAAAAAAGTTGCATTTTCAACAAACCAGTTTAATCCTCAACTAAAAACAGATAAGTTTTCAGTGAAGCCAATGTATTTTTAACCAAAAAGATAAAATTTATACAAAAAAGATTAATTTTCAGCAAAATAGTTGAATTTTGAACCAAAAGGATTAACTTTCTAAAAAAAAAAAAATTGACTAAAAAAGATTTTTTAAAAGAATTTATTTGTTTTGTTGAAAAATTCCAATTTCTTGTAGAAATTTAATCTATTTGGTTAAAACTATAACGGCTTCGCTGAAAACAATCTGTTTTACTTAAGAATTAAAATTATTTGTTGCAAATCCGCCTTTCTATTGAAATCAACTGTTCTAAATTCAACATTTATGTCAATCTTTTTTGGTTGACATATCAACTATTACACTTTCCGTTGAAAATTAATTTTCGTGGTTGAAAATTAATTTGTCCAACTGGAAATTTAACCATTCCACTTTTGGTAGTATATTGATTATTTTCAGTTGAAACTTTAACTATTTGGTTGAAAATATATGTGTTCTGTTTATAGTTCGTCTTTTTGGTAGGAAATTCATCTTCTCGGTTGAAAAATCAATTAATTGGTTGATAATTTATGTATTTTGTTCAGAATTTTTTTTTTATAAAATACATTTTCTTTGCTTGAAAATGCTACTGTTTATTTTAAATTTAATCTGTTTAAAATGAGGTTTTAAGTTTGTATGTTGAAAATTAATTTGTTTAAAATAAGGATTCAAGTTTAGATGTTAAAAATTTGTGTTTTTTGCTTAAATTTAAACCTTTGGATTAAAATATAAATATCTTTTAGATGAAATATTAACTATCGCATTTTGTGTTGAAAATTAAAACTTTAAGGTTAAAAATTCAACTACTTTGTTGAAAAATTGTTTTTGCTTGTTAAAAATTAATGTTTTAAAATTAAAATTTAATAATATGGTTGAAAATTTAACAATTTGGTTAAAAATGAACTTTTTTGTTAAAAATTCATATTTTAGGGTTGAAAATTCAACTGTTTTGTAGAAAACTTTTCTTGTTGGCTGGAAAATTAAACAATTTAGTAGAAAATTCAATTAATTGGTAAAAAATTCAACTTTCTTGTAGAAAATACATTTCGTTTGTAGAAAACTCGTATTGTTGGCTGGAAAATACAGCAACTTAGTAGAAAATTCAATTATTTGATAGAAAATTCGTTTTTTCTAGTTGAAAATTAATTTTTTCAATAAAAATTAAAATATTGCATTTTTGATTAAGAATTCATCTTTTTAAGTTTAAAAATTCAACTATTTCGTTAAGAATGTATTTCATTTATTAAAAATTCATCTTCTTTAATAAAAAATTAATCTTCTTGATTGAAAATTCAAGTATTTGGTTCACAATTAATGAATTTTGTTGAATATTTATCTTTTTTACTAGAAAATTAATCTTCTTGGTTTAAAAATAAACTATTTCGTTTGAAATTAACATTTTGTTGAGAAAAGTTACAATTCGCAATTCTTATTTAATAATAATATTAATTAAGAATTACCACTATCAAGATGCATTAAAATAATCATTGGGAATATACCGCTTACCCAGACATAAAATTGTTATCGATGACTGTTCATTTAAAATATTGTTGATAACAATGAAAATTGCAAGTTGGTTCCACACTTTCTTGGTGAAATAAATGAAATATCACCACTGAGATAGCTGCAACATGATTTAGCAGAAAAAATAATTTTTTTTGATAGAAAACTCTAAAGTTTTATATTTTTCCATAATATTGTTATTAACAAAACAAATATTTAACATTTATATTTTTCTGTAGACATTTATTATAATTTAGTATTAATCTGAAAGTTGTCTCATGAGAAAAAAATAACTGCAAAAATAACATACAATTTCTTTATTAGATTATTTATAATAATGGTCATTGTTAACTAATGGTTATTTTCCACTCTGAATACTACTCCTACGAGATATTTAGGTATTTTTAACCAACATGAAGGTTTTTGTTGCCGTTGGACACCTTATGAAAATAATTTTTCATATAAATTGTTTAAGACGATTGGCTTAAACCTTAAACTAAATATTCATGTTCCTAAATTATATCTGCAATAATTCTGATGGATAGCAACTTCTTTTAAGTCTTATCTTCGAAGAAAACGAATAATATTCGTAAAATGAATCGTAAAATCGTAAATCGTAAAAATCGTAAATTCGTAAAATAATATTCGTAAAAAAATCCTAAGCATTTCTAAAAAAAAAGCATTAAAATCGGTCAAGAATTGTGGGCTGTAGTGGATTATGAACAGCTAAGTCCCGATTCCTTCCACAGTGCGACGGCGCGCGATAAAACCCAGTTAACATGATACCGTGTTCAAGAATTTTTAGGGTACACATATTCATTCGTGCTGTGGGAACTTTGACCTACATTTTAAAAAAATTTGATATCCGTCATGACGCAAGTTCAATGATGAAACTAACCCCCTTTGCGCTTGGCCAACAGGGGTTGGGCGCCGATTAAGGGCAGACACGCATATATTTCCAACGAGTGCTCAATGATGCCAATCACGTGATTTAGTTTTTCTTTAATTCCACGATCATGCTAATTTCGAAGGAAAATTAATTTTTCAATAATTAATTAAGGTACGTGTGTTCAGGATTTGCTTCGTCAGCACGCTGGTGGTTCGTTGTTAGCCTACATGCAAACTATCATTCCTAATTTTTTTATCAATATCCGCGATGACGCAAAGTCCAGTGTCACTGGCTCTCGTACTGTTACATTTATGATTTCTCAACTTAGGTATACAATTTTCTTATTGCATTTTTACCAGTAGAAAAGCCTCAAATAACTAATAATATTTTTTCTTTATTCTTACAGATTTTAAAAGTGTTTTTTTACAGGTTCTCATTAAACATAAGTTATCGTCTTCGTATTCGAATTCTTATTTTGAGATTTTCTAAAAAAGCCATAGACTGTTCTGTTCTGTTTGATTTTTTTTTATAGATAAAGTAGTTTCTTTAGGCATACCTTGCTTTAATTTGTTATTAAAAAAACTGAAATCTGTGAGTACGATCGAATTTTTATAACACTTTACTAACAAAAGTAAAAAAAATAGCTTTACACTTGATAAAAGTATCAAAAAAGTAGCCGTGTCTAAAAAAGTGTCAAAAAAGTAAAAAAGTGTGAACTTCGAAGCCTGCAAATATAAAGCAGACAAGTTTAAGACACTTTTTTTATCTCAAAATGGTTGTAAAACATCTTGTTCACGCATTTTCGATCTTGTAATCTTAGGAAAGTCATTACTGAGTACAAAAAGTCTCGGGTGCCGAGAAAAGTCTGAGTCTGAGCAAAGAAATTTAAATGAGAAAAATTAGCTCGTTACTATCAAACTTTACAAAGTGAATTACAACCTGCCTTCCTTTCAGTTCGGAAAATTCATCATGTAATAATTAAAGGCAGGAGGGACTAAAAAATTGACTTACTACTTGCAGCAATGACATTTTTTCTGTAGATTCTTAAAAAAATAGAATTTTTCAATTTCAAACTATCCAGATGACTACTATAGTAGCAGATGGATCAACTTTCCTAGTTGTAAAACAATATTTTACCTTCATTCAGATTCGACGATGAGTCCTGAGTAGGTTATCCCAAAATTCTGCATCAAAAACAGTATCTTTTAAAATACCACGATTGTAAAAAATATTTTTAGCGTGTGAACTACGTTTAATGTAAACAGGGGGTCTACTCGACGAATGATTTCAAATTGCCGGTTTTCTCTCGGTCAACTGTTAATTTTTTCCGTCAATTTAAGAGTTCAAAAGATATGAATGACTTCAAACGATTTTTAAAGATTATTTGTTCAGAATTCCTACCAGTATTATTTTTTTAATTCCCTTCTTCTAAATCATAATAAGATCTATTTTCCAAAATTACCCTTCCATAGCAAAAATACTACGTTCCAAGTAAAATAATAATTCTTCACTGAAATTCCCTATTTCAAGTTAGAATTACATTTATTTATAGAACTTTCTATCCAAATTTAGGAATGAAGTAACACCTTTTTCATAAAATCAGATTTGGAACTAAGAATTTTAAAAACCTGACGAATTCTGACTTGGAACAGGGATTGTTTTTGTAAATTCCCTTTTTATAAATTAGAATTAAAATTATTTTCCAAAATTTCACGTTCCATATCACAAATTACCTGTTCCACGACAAAATTGTAATCCTTTACAAAATTACCTCCTACAAATTCAAACTTCTAATTCTTTCCGGGATTATTTATCTTTCATTTATTTACTTCCGGTCCAAACATAGAAGTTTCATTCTTTTAGAAAATTTTCCATACCAAGTTATAATTAAATTAATTTCCGAAATTTCCTGTTTGCAAAGTTTCAAATTGTGACGAACAGAGATATTTTTAAAATTACTTTCTTATAATCAGAGTTCAAATTCTTCTAAAAAATTTCATTTCATGTGAAGAATTCCCTCTTCAAAGACAAAATTATAATTCTTCCCGGAAATTCCCTGCTCTAAGTCAGGATAATATTGCAATTCTTTACGTGATTTCTTTTAATCATTTTCTTTCTAAGCTCAATATTATTAAGAATCTTTTAGAAAAGCTTCTGTTCCAAAGCGAAAAATATAATTCTTCACAGAAATTCCCTTTTTCAAAGTCTAAATTATAATTCTTTGCAGAAATTCCCTGTTTCAAGTCAGAATGATATATATTTACAACATTCTCTATTAAAACTCAGAAATATTCACTTTTAATAATTCCCAATAAAAATTAATTTTCAAAATTTCCCGTTCCATGTGAAAAATTATCTGTTTCATGACAAAATTATAATTCTGTACGAAATTCCCTCTTCTAAAATAAAAATTATAATTCTTCACGAAAACTCCCTATCCTAAAGTAAAAATGACCATTTTTAACGAAATTTCTTGTTTTAAAGTGAACCTAAAAAGACAAATATAATTCTGTACGGAAATTTCTTGTCCCAATTGTCAAAAGTGGATTTTTTTACTAGAATTTCCTGTCCCAAACTCAAAATTATAATTCTATACTAAACTTACTTCCCTGTCCCAAAGCAAAAATTATAATCCTTTACAGAAATTCCCTGTGCTAAAGTAAATAATTATAATTATTCACGAAAATTTTTTGTTCTAAACTTCAAATTATACTTCTTTACTGAAATTCCACGTCGCAATTAAAAATTATAATTATTTTCTAAAATGACCTCAGAATTGTGAATTTTTAGAAAAATCTGTCTCAAAGTCAAAATTACATAATATCTGACTGAATCAGATAATTTGATGACAAAAGAACTTAGTTCGAAAAAAATCTTAAAGTAATTTTGTATGCAAGAATTTGAATAAAGTAAAATTGAGGAATAAATTCCGACTCCCCAGGTTGATCGACAGCCTGAAAATGTGTGGCTGTAATATTCGTGACATACGAAAAATTCGAAATAAATTTAATGGCCATAAAATCAAACTTCGAACGTATTTCATATTTCATAGATATTCAAATATTTTCCAACACACACTAAAGTAGTTATCGATTTTAAGTCTGGACTACCGGAACTTTTTGTTTGAAAAATTCACATGAATTTTCCCTCGACTTACATTATACCTAAAAATGAAAAAATAGCAGAATTATATAACAATATAAACGAAAAATAATATTGATTGTTATTTTATTAGATATATTTCGATTCAAATATATAGACCAAATTTAGGAAAATCGATTTAATATTTACTAAAGATTTCTATTTGTACATAAGATCAATTATACTTTTTGCATGAAACATGGATAAAATACTCAATATATTAAAATAACTTTTTCTTTAATATTTTTAAAGAGTGAAAATAGTAAAGCAATCAGAATTAAACAACATAAGTAACACCAAGCTCCAAAAAAATGTGTTATAATTTTTTTGCAAAATAACCAGAATTGTCGAGCCTAACCTAACTTTCGATGTATACCTTTTATTCAGAAAAAGTGATTAAAAGCTTCGTGAATCTCAGCTTACCGATAAAAACAGGTCGGAAACACAGTCTACGTTGCTGAAAAATACGAAAAATCCAAAAATCCTCCGTGAAAAGAATGAAATGTCAAAACACAATGCAACGGTTTCCCGCTCGTAAAACGTCAACAATGAACGATTGATTTATGTTTTAGTCGCATCAGTCGCTAAAAACAACAAAATTAACGAAAAAGCACTACAATACTAGAACCATAATTTATTACTTTGAATTCAAAATTCATCCTATTTTCGAAGAAAAAATAGCGGCAAATGGATTATTTAGATCCCCTCAAAACCGCCTAAAACCAGGAAATCTAAAAAAAGATGTCAAGTTTTCATGAAAATATATCGAATTTTTACGGATACTGATTCTAGAATCTGAATTCAAAACAATTTTACCGAAAATAGATTGAAACAAATTTTTTAGAACGAAAAACGCGGAGCACATCGCGACAATTTTGGCTTCGAGAAAAACCAGTCCGAATGTGTAATTGAGTAGTGTGTAAGTGAATATGCGTGCCAACCGAAAAATGCCAATTAGGTATTTTCACTTCAACCACCAGCTAACTTCACTTTGCTAAGTGCTGAGGGGAAAACAATGAACCAAATGCATGGGATAAAACTTTATTGTTGTAATATCTTCGTAATGAATAATAATTATT
>JAUELO010043260.1:0-10298 GCA_032357855.1 Amphibolips quercusostensackenii | reverse complement strand
TTTTAAAGAAAAACCCAAAATATTTTCAACAAAATAGACAAATTTTCTATCATAAAGAATAATTTTCTACCAAAAGAGACGAATTTTTAACTTAAAAAAAAGCATTTTCAACCAAAAAGATCAATGTTGAAACAAGAAAATTAATCTTCTACAAAAAAGACGAATTTTTAATCGAATGGTTGAATTTTCAGTAAAAAAAAAATAATTTTCAACAAAATAGTCGAATTTTATACCTGAAGAAATAATTTTTTTTAAAAAGACGAATTCTTAACTTAATATAATAATTTTTAATTAAAAATTAAATATTTTAATTTTTTGAGTTAGTAGAAATCCTGTAAAATCCCTTTAAAAAATATATACGTATTCCTATTCTATCAGTTCATATTTCTATTCTCTAGAAATCCCTTCAAAATTCTGAAGTCCCCTAAAATGTTTTAAACACTTTATTTTTAATTTTCTACAAAAAAACGAATTTTAAACTAAAGAGTTGAATTTTTAACAAAAGAGATCAATTTTGAACCAAAAAGTTGAATTTTCAGTTTTAAAAAAATCATTTTTAAAGAAAACACCACACTATTTTCAACAAAATAGACAAATCTTTTCTCATGAAGAATAATTTTCCACCAAAACAGATGAATTTTTAACTAAAAAGATTAATTTTAAACGAAAAATAAAATAGTTAAATTTTTTGAATTTGTAGGAATCCTTTAAAGTCCCTTGAAAAAAAATAATTATACTCACTACATTTTTCTAGCAATACCTTAAAAATGAGAAAATCGCCTAAAATCTTTAAAATACTTGATTTTTAATTTTCGACAAGAGGGTTGAATTTTTAACTCAAGAATTTTTAGCAGATACCTGAATTTTTGAATAAATAGTCTGATTTCAGTAAAAAAAAAAAATAATTTTCAATCAAATAGTCAAATCTTCAATTATGAAGAATAGTTTTCTACTAAAAAAGACGAATTTTTGTCTAAAAAGGCTAAATTTTAATGAAAAATGAAGTAGTTACATTTTTTGGATCTACAGAAATCCTCTAAAATTTCTTGCAAAAAATTAAATATACTCACTAAAGTTTTAGACAAAAAAGTTGAATTTTTAACTAAGCGAATTTTTGACCAAAGATTTGAATCTTCAGAAAAAAAAAAAATAGTTTTTAACAAAATGGTCAAATTTTATACCTGGGAGAATAATTCTCTAACAAAAAAAAAACGAATTTGCAACTAAATGAATTAATTTTTAATGAAAAATGAAATAGTTAAATTTTTTAAATCTGTAGAAATCCTTTATAATCCCTTGACAAAAATTAAAAATACTCACTAAAGTTCTCTAAAGTTCTCTCTGCAAGAAAAGACGAACTTTTAACCAAATATTTGAATTTTTGACTGAAGAGATGAATTTTGAATTCCAAATGATTAAATTTTTATTTTTTTTAAATTATGTTTTATGAAAAAAGGAAACAATTTTCAACAGTATAGTCAAATTTTAAAACAGGAAGAATAATTTTTTACCAAAAAAGACGAATTTGCAAATAATAAATAAATTTCCAACCCAATAGTTGAACTTTCAAAGGAAAATGAAATAGTGAATTTTTCAACCAATAAACAACAAATTTTCAAAAAGTGGTTAAATTTTCACTCAAGAAGATTAATTTTCAACTAAATATATCAATTTTCAACTAAAAATATCATTTTTTAACAAAAAATGGAACAGCTAATTTTTACGTCAAAAAATTAATGTCAAAAAAGCAATTTTGAACAAAATAGTTGCCGTTTAAACCAAAAAGACAATTTTTTGACAAAGTACATGAATTTTCAACCGAATAATTGAAATTCCAACCGAATAGTTAGATTTTTAAACCAAATAGTTAAGGCTTCAGTAAAAATAAAAATTTTTAACCAAAAAAGGCGAATTTTCAACTAAAAAGATTTATTTTTAATCAAAAATAAACTATTTCAGTTTTTTGAACTTGTAGAAATCCTCTGAAGTCCCTTGAAAAAAATTAAATATATTCTTTAAAATTTCCGACAACAGAGTTGAATTTTCAACTAAAGAGATGCATTTCCTACCAAAAAAGTAAATTTTGAAACAAGGAGATTAACTTTTTATCAAAAAAGACGAATATGCAACAAATACATAAATTTTTGACAAAACACTTGGATTTTCAGTAAAAAAAAAAAAAATTCAACGATATAGTCAAATTTTATACCTAAAAGAATAATTTTCTATAAATAAAAAACGAGTTTTCATCTAAATAGATTAATTTTTAATGAAAAATGAAATAGTTATATTTTTGAATCTTTAGAAATCCTTTGAATTCCCTCGAAAAGAAATTAAATATACTCACTTAAGTTTTCTAAAAATTCCGGAAAAAACAAAAATAATTTTTAACAAAATAGTCAAATTTTCACCTGGAAGAATAATTTTTTATTAAAAAAGACGAATTTTCCACTATATACATTAATTTTTGATGAGAAATTAAATATTAAAATTTTTTTTATCAGTAAAAATCCCTTGGAAAAAAAATGTACTCACTGAAATTCTCTGAAAATTCCTCGAAAATCTTGAAATCCAGTAAAATCTTTTAAACACTTTCTTTTTAATTTTCTACAACAGAAAATCAATTTTCAATGAAAAATGAAGTACTTAAATTTTTCGAATCTATAGAAATCATTTAAAATCCCTTGAAGAAAATTTAAATATACTCGCTGAAGTTCTCTATAAGTCCCTTACAAATTCTAAAATCCCCCAAAATCTTTAAAATACTTTATTTTTAATTTTCTACAAAAAAGACGAATTTTTAACCAAATATTTGATTTTTTGACAAAATAGATTAATTTTGAACCAAGCAGTTGAATTGTTAAAGAAAAAAATTATTTATAATAAAAATAGCAAACGATTTTCAACTAAATAGTGAAATTCCTAATCATAAAGAATAATTTTCTACCAAAAAAGACGAATTTTCATCTAACAAGATCAAATTTTAATGAAAAATGAAGTTTAATTTTTTTAATCTGTATAAATCCTTTAAAATCCATTGAAATAATTAAATATAGTCACTAAAGTTTTCGACAAAAGAGTTGAATTTTAACTAAAGAAATGCATTTTCTACTAAAATGGTAAATTTTGAAACCAGAAGATTAATTTTTTACCAAAAAAGACGAATTTTCAACACATACATAAGTTTCGAACAAAATTGTTGGGTTTTCAGTAAAAAAAATTATTATTATGAAAAAAGTGCAATTGTAAACCTGGAAGAATAATTTTCTATCAAAGAAGACGAATTATTTCAACTAAATAGATTCATTTTAAGTGAAAAATAAAATAATTATATTTTTTGAATCCGTAGAATTCCTTTAAAATTCCTTTTAAAAAAATTAAATATACTCACTAAAGTTCTCTATAAATCCCTCACAAATTATAAAATCCCCTAAAATCTTTTAAATGCTTTATTTTTAATTTTCTATAAAAAAAGACGAATTTTCAACTAGATAGTGAAATTTTTGACAAAAGTTATTAATTTTGAACTTAACAATTGAATTTTCTGTTCAAAAACACATTTTTAACGATAAAAGCAAACAATTAAAAAAAAATAGTCAAATTTTAAATCATGAAGAAGTTTAATTTTTTGAATCTGTAGAAATGCTTTAAAATCCCTTGAAGAAAAATTAAATATGCTCACTAAAATTTTTTAGAAATTCCTTAAAAAATTTTTAATTTACTCAAATCTTTGAAATACTTGATTTCCAATTTTCGACAAAACAGTTGAATTTTCAGGTAAAGAGATTAAGGTGACCGCTTGACCGGGACTTTTTTGAGACCGGCAAATGACAATGAATTTATTTTTTGACCGGTAATTTTATAAATTTTTGAAAAAAAATTTATCAAAGTTCTGTTTTGACCATTTTTTAAAATAATTAGTTGAATTGTCTTTTTTAATTATGGTATCATTCAGTTTATGATAAATAATAATGCCAAAATCTTTTACTTTACAAATTTTCCATTTCAAGTTTAAATAAAAATAAAATTTTTGCCGATTTCGAACAAAAAATTAAGAAGCTTTTTAATAATTCTGAAAGGCTTCAAAAGAATAAAAACATTTTCTTAAGATTGACAGGGAAATTGAAAATGATTTTTTATTTTGAAAAATTATTTTAAAAGGTGTGATTTTGTAGGATTCTTTTTTTATTTGAATCATTTAAAAAGATGTGTAGAAGTTATGAAAAAATTTCAAAAATAATTTTGAATTGGAATAGAAATTAAACAACATGCTCAAACTTGGTTAAAATATTATAATTTTTATAATTTTAAAATTTATTAATTGATTCTTCAATTTGGAATATTGAAAATGATAAGATGGACTTATATTTTTGGAACTGAATCTGTATCTTTAAAGTCTACAATTTATAAAAGTTAAAAATTCTAAATCTTTTATTTTAAATGCATTTAATTAAAAATTGTTCAATTATAAAGTGTTATTACTTTCCATTTTATACGTGTAAATTATAATTTTATAAGTTAAAATTTTAAGATTTTCCACACTGAGAGCTTTAATTTGCAGTTAATTTTTTATTTATTCAGATGGAAAAATAGCTTTAGAAATTTTGAAATGTATTTTTACCAAAAAAATGGTCTTTTATGGTAGAAAACTAATTTTTTTTCATCCAAATTTGTCTTCTTGGTTGAAAATTTATCTCTTTATTTGCACTTTCAACTGTTTTTGAAAAATTATTTTTTTTTGTTCTACATTAGTTTTTTTTACTGCAAATTTAACTATTCCATTTTTAGTTGAAAATTGATCTCTTTTAGTAGAAAATTTAACTGTTTGGTTAAAAATTGAACTATTTGGTTGAAAATTTATGTATTTTGTTGAAAATTCGTCTTTTTTTTTGTAGAAAATTATTCTTTTTGTTTGACATTGTGACTATCTGGGTGAAAATTGCTTTTTTTAAATTAATTTTTTAACTGAAATTTCAGGTGTTACATTTTTTTTTAGTTGACCTTTTTAGTTGAAAATTAATCTTCTTGGTTGAAAATTTAACTATTTTCATTTTTCATTGAAAATTAATATTTTTAGTTGAAAATTCAATTATTTGGTTAAAAATGAATCTATTTAGTTGAAAATTCTTCTTTTTATGTAGAAAATTATTCTTCCTGGTTTAAAATTTGACTATATGGTTAAAAATTCGACTATTTTGTTGAAAATTGTTTGCTTTTTTCATTAAAAATGATTATTGTAACTGAAAATTCAACTATTTGATTAAAAATTAAAATACTCGGTTAAAAATCAAAATATTTGGTTGAAAATTTATGTATTTTGTTGAAAATTCGTCTTTTTTAGTAGAAAATTATTCTTCTTGGTTGAAAATGTGACTATTTTGGTCAAAATTGCTCTTTTTAAATTAATTTTTTAACTGGAAATTCAGGTGTTTCATTTTTTTTTTAATTGATCTTTTTAGTTGAAAATTAATCTTCTTGGTTGAAAATTAAACTATTTCATTTTTCATTGAAAATTAATATTTTTAGTTGAAAATTTAATTATTTGATTGAAAATTAATCTATTTAGTTGAAAATTCATCTTCTTATGTAGAAAATTATTTTTCTTGGTTTAAAATTTGACTATATGTTGAAAATTCGACTATTTTGTTGAAAATTGTTTGCTTTTTTCATTAAAAATGATTTTTTTAACTGAAAATTGAAATATTTGGTTAAAAATTGATCTATTCGGTTGAAAATCCATGTATTTTGTTGAAAATTCGTCTTTTTTGGTAGAAAATTATTCTTTTTGTTTGACAATGTGACTATGAGGGTGAAAATTGCTTTTTTAAAATTTATTTTTCAAGTGAAAATTCAGGTTTTCCATTTTTTTTTTAGTTGATCTTTTTAGTTGAAAATTAATCTTCTTGGTTGAAAATTTAACTATTTCACTTTTCATTAAAAATTAATATTTTTAGTTGAAAATTCTTCTTTTCATGTAGAAAATTATTCTTCCTGGTTTAAAATTTGACTATATTTTGAAGATCTATTCGGTTAAAAATTCCTGTATTTTGTTGAAAATTCGTCTTTTTGGTAGAAAATTATTCATTTCGTTTGACAGTGTGACTTTCTGGGTCAAAATTGCTTTTTTAAAATTAATTTTTCAACTGGAAATTCAGGTGTTTCATTCATTTTTTTTTCAATTGATTTTTTTAGTTGAAAATTAATCTTCTTGGTTAAAAATCAAACTATTTCATTTTTCATTGTAAATTAATATTTTTAGTTGAAAATTCAATTATTTGGTTAAAAATTGATCTATTCGTTTGAAAATTCTTGTATTTTGTTGAAAATTCGTCTTTTTGGTAGAAAATTATTTTTTTTTGTTTGACAATGTGTTTGCTTTTTTTCATTAAAAATGATTTTTTAAACTGAAAATTGAACTATTTGGTCTAAAATTGATCTCTTTTGTCAAAAAATTCAATTTTTTGGTAAAAAGTTCGTCTTTTTTTGTGTAGAAAATTAAGAGTACAGTATTTAAAAGATTTGTGGGCATTTCAAAATTTTTAAGGGATTTCTAGAGAACTTTATTGAGTATATATTTAATTTTTTTCTCAAGGAATCGCAAAGGATTTCTACAAATTAAAAAAATTGAGCAATATTATCTTCTATTAAAAATTAATCTATTTAGTTGAAAGTTCGTCTTTTTTGATAGAAAATTATTGGTTCATGGTTAGAATGTGACCATTTTGTTAAAAATTATTTTTTTTCGGACTGAAAATCTAACTAGTTGGTTAAAAATTTATGTATTTGTTGGAAATTCGTCTTTTTTAGTACAAATTCAATCTTTTTGGATTAAAATTAATTTTTTTTTGTTGAAAATGCATCTCTTTAGTTAAAAATTAAACTTTTTCGTCGAAAAATGAAAATGAAGTATTTCAAACATTTCAGGGAATTTTAAAGGAAATCTACAGACTTGAAAATTTTAACTTTCATTTTTTATTAAAAATCAATCTATTTAGTGTAAAATTCGTCTTTTTTATAGAAAATTATTTTTACAGGTATAAAATTTGACTATTTTGTTGAAAATTATTTTTTTTTACTGAAAATCCAACTATTTAGTTCAAAATTTGTCTTTTTAATAGAAAGTTAATATTCTTGTTTCAAAATTTATCTTTTTGATTGAAAATGCATCTCTTCAGTTGAAAATTAAACTCTTTTTTCAATTACGTGATTTTCAATTGTCGACAAAAGATTTGAATTTTTAACTAAAGAGATGCATTTTCAATCAAAAAGATAAATTTTGAAATAAGAATTATTTTTTCGCAAAAAGATGAATTTTTAACAAATCCATAAATTTTTAAACAAATAGTTGGATTTTCAGTTTAAAAAAAATTATTTGCAACAAATATGTCTAATTTCATACCTGGAAAAATAATTTTCTATTGTAAAAGACGAATGATCAACTAAATAGAATAATTTTTAATGGAAAATGAAATACATAAATTTTTCAAACCTGTAGAAATTCTTTAAAATCACTCAATCAAAAGAAAAAATTAAATGTACTCACTAACGTTCTCTGGAAATCCCTTAAAAATGTTAAACTCCCCTAAAATCTTCAAAGTACTTTATTTTTAATTTTCGACCAAAGAGTTGAATTTTCATTTAAAGATATGCATTTTCAACCAAAAAGATAAATTTTGAGACAAGAAGATTAATTTTCAATCGAAAAATACGAATTTTCAAAAAATGCATCAATTTTAACCCAAATATTTGAATTTAGTTTTAAAAAATAATAATTTTCAAGAAAATAGTCAAATATTATATCTGGAAAAATAATTTTCTATCAAAAAAGACGAATGTTCAACTAAATAAAATAATTTTAAATGAAAAATGAAAAACAAATTTTTCGCATCTGTAGAAATATTTTAAAATCACTCAATCAAGAAAAAAAATTAAATATACTCACTAACGTTCTCTAGAAATCCCTTAAAAATGTTAAACTCCCCTAAAATCTTCAAAGTACTTTATTTTTTATTTTCGACCAAAAAGTTTGATGTTTTATCTAAAGATATGCATTTTTAACCAAAAAGATAAATTTTGATGCAAGAAGATTAATTTTCTATCAAAAAATACGAATTTTCAACAAAGCCGTAAATTTTTAACGAAATAGTTGGATTTGGTTTAAAAAAATAATAATTTGCAAGAAAATAGTCAAATTTGATACCTGGAAAAATAACTTTCTACCAAAAAAGGTGATTTTTTAACTAAATAGATTAATTTTTAATGAAAAACGAAAAGCTAAATTTTTCGTATCTGTAGAAAGCCTTTAAAATCACTTGAAAAAAAATTAAATATGCTGACTACAGTTCTTAAAAATCCTTCACAAATTTTAAAATTCCCTAAGTCTTTGAAATGCTTGATTTTAAATTTTCGACGAAAGAGTTGCATTTTTAACTAAAGAGATGCATTTTCAATTATAAAGATGAATTTTAAACGAAAAAGATTAAATTTCTACCAAAAAAGACGAATTTTCAACAAACTTATAAATTTTTAACCAAATAGTTGGATTTTTAGTTTAAAAAAAATTATTTGCAACAAATAAGCCAAATTTCATACCTGGAAAAATACTTTTTTATAAAAAAGACGAATGTTCAACTAAATAGAATAATTTTTAATGAAAAATGAAATACATAAATTTTTCAAATCTGTAGAAATTCTTTAAAATCACTCAATCAAAAGAAAAAATTAAATATACTCACTAACGTTTTCTGGAAATCCCTTTAAAATTTTAAAATCCCCTAAAATCTTTAAAGTACTTAATTTTTAATTTTCGACCAAAGAGTTGAATTTTTATCTAAAGATATGCGTTTCTAACCAAAAAGAAAAATTTTGAGACAAGAAGATTAATTTTTATCGAAAAATACGAATTTTCAAAAATCCATAAATTTTAAACCAAATAGTTCAATTTAGTTAAAAAAAAATAATTTGTAAGAAAATAGTCAAATTTTATACCTTGAAAAATAATTTTCTATTAAAAAAGGCGATTTTTTAACTAAATAGATTAATTTTTAATGAAAAACGAAATAGCTGAATTTTTCGAATCTGTAAAAATCCTTTAAAATCACTTGAAGAAAAAATTAAATATGCTGACTACAGTTCATTAAAAATCCTTTACAAATTTCAAAATCCCCTAAGTCTTTGAAATACTTGATTTTCAATTTTCGACGAAAGAGTTAAATTTTTAACTAAAGAGATGCATTTTTAATTATAACGATGAATTTTAAACGAAGAAGATTAATTTTCTATCCAAAAAGACAAATTTTCAACTAAATGGAATAATTCTGAATAAAAAGTCTTGATTGGGTACAGTCCAAACTCCAAGCATTGCCTTTTACGTGGCCGTAGGGAAGTATAATTCCATTTCCAAGAAGCCATAAACCACCCACTCTCAGCGCGTTCACGCTCGAAAGCGTGGAGAAGAGGAATGCAGCCGACAAATTCCGAGCATTGCCGTGCGTCGGTGAGGTTAAAAATCGATCTCGAAAATTTGATCCATATTGTATTATTTGGTTAAAAGTCCGAGTTGAAAGGTATGTAAAAGATAAAAATTGAACATTAGCTATGGTGTGTTCGATTTTTAAAATAAATATAAACAAAGATTCTAAATGACAAATATTTCACCTTACTTTTAACATAACCTATAAAATTCTGTGCTGTAAATTAATAACTAATTACTCTGTCGTATTTCTTGTTTTTTTAGAGAGAAAGAAACTCAAATATCGAATTGTCAAATCTAACCTCAATTTGATGTCACTCGTGTAATCTAATCATTTATAACTATACATGAAAAACGTAAACAATAACTTTTTTTACAGCAGTGTGAATAGATGTTTGTTCTTTCGAAAAATGGACATTCAGAAACGGAGAAAACGGTCCAATAAGCATCATGAAGAAATTTCAACAGAAGCATCACCAGAGTCGACTGGAGAGATGACGATAAAATCCGAAGTAATAGATCTTAAGGAAGAAACGCCTAAGAAAAAACGAAAAACTTTATCCTATGAAGAAAAGGAATCAATTTTGAAAGAACTAAATTCTATTCCAGCACATCTTGTTCGAGAGAAATATGGAATCTCTAGCCGGACCCTTTTCCAGTGGAAAAGAGACAAAGACAAAATTTATGAAGCATGCAGGTCCTCAGCAAAAAAAGCAAAAACAATAAGAACAGCCAGAGAATTAGATGACCAAGTTCTCAACTACGTTTTGAAATCAAACCTTAATGGAACTCCAGTCACGGGGTCGATGGTACGAAAGCAAGCGTT
>JAUELO010043250.1:0-10298 GCA_032357855.1 Amphibolips quercusostensackenii | reverse complement strand
ATCTTCGTCCTAGGGCCTTTTCCATAATAAACATCCTTAGTAACTTAATCGCTGTTCATAGGAATAATTGAAGTCCCATTTCTAGCCTCAACAGTCAAAGTACTAGGAAAAATACAGGGCCCTTGTTGATTGGTAGGTGATTCAAATCCTTGATTAGTTTTCATCTTCATTAAGTTAGTCATGTTTTCGGGATTCCTGTTGTTCTCACGAGCTGCAAGGGAACTAAGGGATTTATTTTTACAGAGCCAAGCCTGTGGCGATAAGGCAATTTACATTGGGAAACTCCTGAATTAAGTGGATTTTATTTTGCTTTTAAATTTTTTCATTTTAAAGTGAAGACTTAATTTTACCTTAAATTCTTATATATTTATTCAGACTGTTATTCACTAATTATATTCACTCCTAAAAATCTAAATTGTATGGACTTTTTTTTAGATTTCAGAAATATTGGTCCACTTCAATTAAATTATTTTAAGTTCATATTGAATTTGTATAAATTTCATCAAATTATCTTGAATTTCCTAGAATCTTTCTAAATTCACTCTGATGTTACTAAAATGAATGCAGCTTAAAAAACTGTATTTATCTTTAATTTATTGAAAGTCTTTCAAATTTAACTTGAGATTTTGCAAGTCTTTTGAATATACCCTGGCTTCGTTAAAATTTGCGACTTTCTACATCATAACCCTGAAATATAAAAAAATTTGCTTTAAAACTCAAGACTTAAGAGCTTTCCTATATTTTTTGAGATAAGCGATACTTTATAGAAAGATAAACAAATTTGAGAATCATCGAATATTGGAATTATAAAACAGTTCTCAAATCATGCCGTTAATTCTATGTATATTTTACTGAAATTGTGTAAATCTGCTCTTTCCAAAACCACTTCCGTATATTACTGAAAAAATTAAATCTTTATCTACTATGCGATAACTTTATTTTTATTATGTCATCGAAATTAAATTTGAAAATACTTCGAATTTAGATACTGCATTAAATAATAAGAGTTGCCTCCGTTATCAAATATAGAACTTCGTTAACAATGTCTTACATAATTTCCAAACCTTACAATAGCAGTTTTGCAGCGATTTTTAAAGTGATAAATATGATGACTGATTTGAAAACACGAGAGTCTCGGTTTGAGAGCAGTTTTGAGAGATGGCTGCAAATAGCCAGGCTCCTCAATCAAGGCAATCAAACGTAAACAGTCAGGGACGTGTGAACCATTTCCTAATATTAAGCAATCTCCATCCAAGAGTATCCGCGCACTGCGCGTTTTCACTACGCCGCTGGTGTTTTTCAAGGTCAAATAGCAACCGTCTCTTGCCGCTTGAGCTGACAAAGTGCCAGGAGCAGCAGTTCTAGGAATTTCTGACTCAGTGGTTTCTTAACCATGGCTCTGGTATACACTTTAAATATAGCATTTTCTCTTTTATTTTCCTAAAAGTTATTTGCATTACAGAACTCATCTAGTAAAATATAGAAAACCTTTAATTTACTGATCTTTAATTTTCACGTCCCCTACTTTTAATATTTATTATCAGTTCTGTAATTATAACTAAACGATTCAAGATGATTTACAGGAAAGTTATTGTCAATTTATTAAATTTTTTTTTCTCCTAATTTGAACTAGTTCAGTGATTCCTCAAGTACTAATTTTTTTCTGGTATTATTAGAAAAGCACTTAGTGAACTTATCTTCTAAATTGTCCTTATAGAAAGTAAATGTGAACATAGTGAAATTAAATAATTAAAACTCTAGTGGTCATTATAATATGATGTAGAAAATTTAGTTTCCCGTACCCCTAAATATATTTTGAATCTACGGGGCTGCGCTACTAGAGAAGAAATCGCAAAACGCTGTGTCAAAAGAATTTTTGACCAAGAATGTTTTTTCTCATTCGCAATATATGTGACGTTAGCCTAAAAAGAAGGGCTTACTCTAAACAAATCTTAATCAAAGTTTTTACACCTTTCGATATTTTTTGTGTTGCACTTTTTAATGATACCATCGAAAAAATTTTTCAAGCGTTATTATTGCTGAAAATTGAGTTGTAAGGTATCTGAAAAAGCAGCTAACTGCTTGAGGGCTCGAGATTTCGTAAACACCTCCCACCACTTACCACACATCTTCACATCTTATCTATATTCCGTCTGTGAGCTGCGTCTGCGACCTATCTCTATATGCCGCTATATGCATGGGAATGCAGCAGTAAGTTGAGAGAAAGATTTCATGAGTCTTCCTTTTTTTCTAAAACTCGCGTCTATCGGGTCGACTTTGATTGATCGTTATGAAAAATCTCACTTTTCAGAGTTAGCCCTCTTTCTTCGGCGCACGTCACATATTATGTTGAAAAACAAATTTTTGTTTGACTAACCTCATTTGTGACGAATTTTCAATTTCTGTTTGAAATTAAGATTTTTGTCTTTACTTCACGTTTTTCGATTCTGCCGGTAAGCAGAATATAACATAATACCAAATCACTCATATTATTTGCAATTAAATGATTGGTTATAAACCAATTTAAATCAAAACTTCTGGCGTTCACTGTTACGATTTCCTATTACAGCTGGAACTGAAACTTTTGCCCAACGAGATTTACTATTTCACTCAAGCTATAAAAAATCTAAAGATATTTACGGGTTCATGAAACAAACTCTCAGTGGCCATTATTTTATTATAAATTATGTAACGTATGAAAAAGGGATTTGTAAAATAATAAGTATGCCACTATTTTTACTTATGTGTAGAACGTGTGTTAGCGATTTTGTTGTTTTGCACGGCAGTATTGTACGTTAGGGTGGGCCGAAAAATCGAAATATGGAAAATGTTGGGTTAGCCTACCGGCAAACGTTGCTATCTGTCATTAAAAGTAAGTGGTTTCGAGGATTTTGGAATTAAACAAATTTTTTACTGTTTCTATAATTGAAAATAAATCAAAAAACGTGAAAAAGTAAAGTTTTCGTGGATTAAATTGTGAAATTTATGTCGCACAGACAAAAGTGTATTAGCAAAATCAAAGATCTTGATAAAACAAATCTTTCTTATGTCGACTATTTTCCGATTGAATTAATAGTTCTCAAGAGAAAAAACTAAAAATCAAGAACATTTTAAAATATTGAAATAAAAATTTTAATAAAGAGTTTTCTTTTTATATTTCTTTTCTCTAGAACAAGGAGTCACCAGTTTCACGGTCCTTTCTACGCTTTGCATGTGATATGAAAATCTCGAAAACGGAGATGATAAAATTTAATCTTGGCCGACAACTAGCTTTTCTAACTGCTCATTAGAAATATCCATGAGCAAGGGTGGTTCCGTGATTTTTACGGTGGTCCAGTCAATTATGTTAAAATACTCAGCAGCGTCAAAATTTATTTAAGGAATCTTAAAGAATCGAATTCCAGGATTTTCGTCCTTTCAAATTTTTTTGGACGTTCTCACCCTCTCTTTTTTGACTGCGCTTTCTTTTCTGATTGATTTTTTTCGACTAGTTTTTCTTGTCTCGCAACTTGAATTCTACTGTATGCTAACTGTCTGATGTGCTGTCTCTTATCTGTCAACATGCTTAAAAGTAGATTTTCAGGATGAGCGTAAAACGCGTTGTGTTCAATGATGGAATCAATGACAGCTTTCAATTCGCTAGATAGATACCTAAAGAGGACGATCATTTTATGAACATGTCGAGCTCCGTCTGTTTAAAATGGTTTTCTTTTTATGGCGAACCATATTAGAACATACACTTTGACGAGGAACGTCATCAGGGTGATGAGGTTTGCAGAAAGTTTTAGATTAGATACGAGTTCGCGGAAGACTCTATTACATGTTGTTAACCAGCGTAAGTGATTGAGATTTCTGGGTTCCATTTCAGACAAATTCTTAGGACAATCGCCACTTATGATAGCATTGGCGATTCGGTACATATATTTCTGATCGGTACTTAGCACCTTTTCATCAACGTCTGGTATTTCAATGTTGATTCTTTAAAATCTCATAACAAAACGTTTTTCACGAGTTGCAATGTCTTTGCCAATGGGACCAAAAAAGATTTGGGTCTTGAAATTAGGCCATCTGAATATTGGAATAAATGCAGGAATGGAAGCTCATTACCATGAAGCAAACACAGACACCATAACACTTTTTTCTAAATGTATATTTCTAATAGACGAATGACACCACCCTTATAACCAGTATTTACTGCGGTGCTATCACAGCCTATTGCCCACATAAGATCATACCTGATAATTTTGTCATGAAGGTAGCCAATGATACTATCCGCGATCTCGCGAGCTGTGCCCCCCGTTGGCGTCGTGTGAGCAAGATATTCATTACCTGGCTATTCGTCTAGAGAGATATGCTCCTCTTCTTCTTTCCTTCGGTGATATTGGTCACCTATCTTCTCTTGGATTAAAGTATCATCTTTGCGACTATCGAAGTACAGTCTACGTACTTCAATCCCAATAGACTTCAATTCGAGCTTATCCCTGCAATTTTCCTTTTCTCGTCTCAACTTATTTTTATTTATGATTTTGGTAGAGTTTCGTAATGTGACAATGCTATGATCTTCTAAAACTGATGTTGCTGAAGCTGCAGCCGCTCTATCCGGAATATTTTAGCGACTAGCTATTTCTGCAGTACGATTCAATGACTGTCTATTCTAGGGTTTTTGAATTAAAATTTTTTGAGAGGCTCATATGCATCTGAAAAAGTGATAGATTGTCTGTCAGATTCATCGTCAGAAGTGTGTTTATCTAAATTTTCTGGTAACTTGTCCGTCAAGTCAGAGACTACACCTGTTCGTAAATTGGCCTGACTTTTCATTTTCCTGTCAAGTCTCTTCTTCAATTTTGTTGTATAGGATTGATCAATCGAAATTATAACTATTTTCCGAATACTTCTTCGATCCTTTAAAAAATTTTTGTCGTTTAATAGGACTTTTTTAGACTTTTCATATTTGCACTCTGGGAATTCTGAACACCAACAAGCTGATATGTCCAAAAGCGTTTTCATTTGTTTTCAGAATTTTTACAGCCGGTTTTGGTAAGAATCATTATTCTTGCTTTTCTCTGTATAAAAGTTTTTTATCAGGCTTTTGTAATCATTGTGGTATTTTTAATTGTATTTATCGTTCCCTTTCTCGAAATAGGGGGTATGGAGGGGAATTTCCCGAGATCGATTAACTCGATCGCAAGATCATTCTTTACATCAGTAAAAGAAGCATCGAAACAATTATTCTTGAATGTCTTTTCATCATATTTTTTGAGATAAGCTTCATATACTTTATCATACGTTGGAAAAACGCGAAGGCTCAATTCCTTAAGCCTTTCAAATAACGGATATTCGGTATTTTTACGTGTGTGAATTTTTTTCATTTAAAACATTTTGAACGTGTATTTTCTATCTCAATAGCAAACAAGGAATAGAATATGCTACTAAAAATTTTTTTCCGATAAGGCTGCTTAGTAGCAAGTGATCTGTCAAGGAGACAATTCAGTGTGAAGCCCGTTCGGCGTTCGCTGCAGGCTGCAGTGAGACTGCGGGACGTGCGCGTGCGTGGATGCGCACGCATATACTTTAATTGTTTTCTCGCAATATACTACTATTTCGTCTGAACGAGGAATCATACGATTAAAAATATTGAATATAATGACCTCAAAATATCTTCGCCTAAAACTAAAAACTTTCAATCTAGTCGAATATTTTTCGTCATCTTTTGCCGGTTTATAGATTTTTTTCGTGAACTGTCAATATGATTAAAAAATAGTCCACAGATGAAAGCTGTGTTTCATCAATATCTTTAATTTTTTTTATGCACCCTCTGTTTCTATGACGAAAATCACACGAGTTAATCCACAAAAACTTCATTTTTTCACGTTTCTTGACCTATTTTCAATTATAGGGACCGTAGAAAATTTTTTGATTCAAAAATCCTTGAAACCACTTACCTTTTTATGACAAATAGTAACTTTTTTTGGTAGGCCAACCTAACATTTCCTATATTTTAATTTTTCGGCCCACCCTACTGTACGTATTAATCTTGTGTATTGGATATGCTAAATTGGATTTCTTATTTGCATTATGAAGCAATATCAAAAGACTTGTTTTTTGCAATTTTTTTGATAATGCACATTCAATTTTTGTTTTTAATAATATTATTCTTAAATTATCTTCGAAGTTTCTTAAATAAATTTGTTAACAAAAAATCCCTATGTTTCTTCCTTAAGTATTATCTTACCATGACAGCTATAAAAGTTACTATGGAGGTAGTTAAAAAATTGAAATACAATATAAAACAAATCTGAAGTGTTTTATCATTGGATCCAGACGTGGTATATATAATTGTGATGTCGCAGGTTAAATGTAATAAATTAGATTTTGTATTTGCATGATCACATAATATTTATTTCGAAATCAGCTTAAGCGTTTCTTGAAAAATTGTTGAACAGAAAATTCGTACGTTTCTTCATACAGGTCTTCCTTATAACCCAGGCTATGCAGCTGAAACTGCAGATATTTGAAAAAATAGAATACAACCAAGAACAAATATCAAATAAATGTCTTAAAGTGCTAAGTTACTTCAAACTTATAGAGTTTTTTATGGGTGGATCCAGACATGATTTATAAAATAGTAGTGTTACAGATTAAATATCATAATTCAGATTTTTCATTTGAATAATCACATAATACAAAAAATACCTTTAATTTTTTTATTTTTTTATAAATGCATTAAAAAATGAATTTCGAATAATATTAATTTAACAATAACTCAAGATTTCGTTGAATAAATTCATTAATAAAAATTCTCTATGTTTCTTCTTACAGCACCATCTCTTCATTATGACTATGGAACAAACCATGGAGGTAATTTGAAAACTAAAATACAATCTAACAGAAATATGATTCGATTTTTTCAAAATATCTAGGTTTTTTCTACTCATAAAGCGTTTCAGGGGTAAATCAAGATGCGACTTATTAAATATAAGTGTTGCAAATTGAATATGATAAATTATATTTTTCATTTGAATAATCATATAATATAAAAAAGTACCTTTAATTTTTTAATTTTTTCATGATGCATATTTAAAATTAATATTCACTTATATTCATTGTACATTAACTTGAGTATTCGTTGAATAAATTCATTAACAAAAAATCATTATGCTTCTTTTTACAGCACCACCTCCACCTCAGTATGACCGTGGATTTAACTATGCAGGTGATATAAAAACTCAAATACAATATTAAAGAAATATCATGTAATTTTCCAAATTGTATAGTTTTTTTCTACTTATAGAGGGTTTTATAGGCAGATTCAGATGTGCTTTATAAAATATTGGTGTTGCAAGTTAAATATGATTAATTTTATTTTTCGTTTGAATAATCGCATAATATAAAAAAGTACCTTTAATTTTGTTATGTTTTTTAGAATTCATATATAATATAAATTGTCAATAATATTCATTCCACGTTAACATAAGTGTTCGTTGAATAAATGAATTAACAAAAAATCTATATGCTTCTTTTTACAGCACCGCCTCCTCCTCAGTATGACCGTGGATTTAACTTTGCAGGTGATATAAAAACTAAAATACAATATCAAAGAAATATATCATTTTCCAAAATGTATAGTTTTTTTCTACTAATAGAGTGTTTTGTAGGCAGATTTAGATGTGATTTATTAAATATTGGTCTTGCAATTTAAATATGATGAATTATATTTTTTACTTGAATAATCACATGATATAAAAAAATACCTCTAATTGTTCAATGTTTTTCAGAATGCATATTTAAAATAAATTTCTGATAATATTGATTCTACATTAACTTAAGTGTTCGTTGCATAAATTCATTAACAAAAAATCTATATGCTTCTCTTTACAGCACCACCTCCTCCTCCACCGTATGACCATAGATTCAACTATGCAGGTGATATAAAAACTAAAATACAATATCAAAAAAATATCATATAATTTTCTAAATTGTTTAGTTTTTTTCTACTTATAGAGTGTTTTATAGGCAGATTCAGATTTGATTTATAAAATATTGGTGTTGCAAGTTAAATATGATAAATTATCTTTTTTTTTAATAATCACACACGATAAAGAAAACTTTAATTTAATAATGTTTATAAAAATGCATATTTCTGTTATATTTCTAAAAATTTTATTTTGACATTAGCTTTAAAGTCCTTTGAAGGAATTTCTCAACAATCAATTTTTATGTCTCTCCAACAAAGTAATTAAGAAACTAAAATGCAATCTAAAACAAATATAAGCTCATTTTTTAAACGCCTTGTTTTCTCCTGCTTATAAAGTGTTTTATCAGCACATCAAGAACTGATGCATGAAATAATGTTGTTGCAAATGAAAAATATAATAACTAGTATTTCTTATTTGAGTAATTACATAATATACGAAAATACATCTAATTTTGTAATGTTTTTGAGAATGCAAATTTAAAATGAATTTTTGATGATATTGATTCTACATTAACTTAAAGTGTTCGTGCAATAAATTCACTAACAAAAAATCACTATGTTTTTTCACACAGCATCACCTTCCTCTCAGTATGACCATGAAATGAGCTATGCAGGTAATATAAAAACTTAAATATTAAATAATTTCCCCAAAATATATTTTTTTTTTTCTACTCATAAAGTGTGTTATGGGCAAATTCAGATGTAATTCATAAAATTATGTTGTTGCAAATTAAATATGATAAATCAATTTTTTTATTCAAATAATTATATAATATGGAAAATACCTTTTTTCAGTATTGATTTCGAGAATGCTTATTTAAAATAAATTGTTGATAATATTATTCTGACATTGACTTAGGCTTTTGTTAAATTAATTAATTCATAAAAAATCTCTATGTTTCTTCTTACAGCATCACCTGTTCCTCATGACCATCAAATGAGCTATTCAGGTGATATAAAAACTAAAATACAATCTAAAACAAATATTGTATAATTTAGCAGCCTCGTTTATTTTT
This sequence comes from Amphibolips quercusostensackenii, assembly GCA_032357855.1. Classification (NCBI taxonomy): domain Eukaryota; kingdom Metazoa; phylum Arthropoda; class Insecta; order Hymenoptera; family Cynipidae; genus Amphibolips; species Amphibolips quercusostensackenii. Next base: position 1,307 of record JAUELO010043250.1, on the reverse strand, counting down.
TTCCGACATATAAAGTGCTTCATGAGTTAGTACAGCTGTGATATATAAAATATTGGTATTGCAAATAAAATATGATGAATCGGATTTTTTATTTAAATAATCGCGCAGTGTGAAAAAAACCTCTAATTTTTAATTTTTTCTCAAATTTGTATTTTAATCAAATTCTCAATAGTATTCTTCTGACAATTATCAGGAGTTCGTGAAAAAATTTCGTTAACAAAGAATGCCTATGTTTTTTTTTACAGAATCACCTACTCAAGCAGAACAATGGGGTATCTATGCAGGTAATTAAAAAATTTAAATGATATTTTAAACAATACTCAGATTCATTTGCAAACATGTCTCATTTTTTTTACTTATGGAATGTTTCACTTGCGTTATCAGATGTGATTTATAAAATATTTGTATTGCAAATTAGATAGAATAACTTGGACTTGCTATTCAAACAATCACGTAGTATGAAAAAAACTTCTAATTTTGTGATGTTTTTGGAAATTTTTATACAAATTGGATGTTTAGCAGTATTATTCTGACATTAAATTGATAGTTCGTTAAAAAAATTCTTTAACAAAAAATGCCTATGTTTATTCTTACAGGAACACCCGTTCACTCAGAAACAGGAAGTAACCATATGGGTAATTTAAAAACTAAAATACTATTAAAATAATATGTCAGGTCATTTTTAAAAAACGTTTTATTTTTTGTGCTCACAGAATGATTCATGAGCGTTTTCAGATATGATTAAAAATATTGGTATTGCAAATTATAAACAATAAATTTAACTTTTAATTAAAATAATTACGCAGTATGAAAAACCTTTGACTATGGAGCGTTTTTTTAAATTTTTATTTGAATTAAATTTTCAGTAGTGTTATTTTGACATTAAATTAAGAGTTCGTTAAAAAAAGTCGTTAACAAAGTGTGACTATGTTTCTTCTTACAGGAACACCCTCACACTCAGAGCAAGGAAGTGTCACTGGAGGTAATTTACAAACTAAAACACAATTTTAAGCGAGTATTAGATCATCTTTCCAAAACTTTCACTTTTTTTCTACTTATAAAGTGTTTAGAGAGCACACCAAGAAGTGATTCATAAAATAGTGGTGTTGCAAATTGAATATAATAAATTAAATTTTTTATTTGGATTATCACATAATAAAAAAAATACCTTTATTTAAATAAAATTCTCAAAAATCCATATTCAATATAAATTTTTAATATAAATTTTACATTAACTTAAGAGTTCATTAAGTAGATTCATTACTAAGAAATCTCTGTTTCTCCTGACAGCGCCATCTAGTCCTGCT
>JAUELO010043243.1:0-10298 GCA_032357855.1 Amphibolips quercusostensackenii | reverse complement strand
ATCCCTAAATACGTATCTTCTCTTTTTTGATAAAGAACTCGTGAAAAAAGTATTAGCTTAATCAAAAATGGGTCGGTAATTTCTCTGTTCGATTTGTAAAAGAATACGCTATTATGGACAAACTTAATTGCATAGCCTTGAAGTGAATAATCAATATATGTACTTAATTAAAAAAATTTTCATTTAATTTTCATGTAATTCAATATTGTAAAAAAAATTACTTAGTTAATAATTAGTTTATTTGTTCACAACATAAAAGGTGGCGCCACGAACTTAGACAATTTTGAGATTATGGAGTATAGACTATACTCCAGTATTAGACGGAGAAACATTGTGCTCGATTCATACTATACTAAATTACTACAACCATGTAGTCGATTCCTACTATCCCACAATCTGACACAAGATAGAGGTTACCTCTTCTCATATGAAGGAACCAAGAGACAAGATTGCGATTTTTTTTTATTTCTTTCCAAGAAATCTGGATTACAGGACGAGTTCCGGAAAAGTTTTTTAAATCTGTAAACATCTTTAATGTTTATGCATCTTATTTTTTATGCTTGAAACCAAAAAAAAGGTTTCAATTATAATTTTCAATTTCTTCACAAAAAGTGCGGATGACTAATCAGACAGTTAATCAGTTCGCAACATGAAAAGCATTCAGCAATTATTTTTATTGGAACATTGAAATAATTTTTACTTTATTTTTGTCAATTTGAAATTTTATTTTTTTAAATTTGAATCATTTATAACCCTTTATACTTGTTTTCGAAAAAATTGAAACTTAATATTTAGGTATAATTTTGAAAATGAAATTCAGATACTACTGATTTCACAACATCAGAAACATTTGAAAAATTGTGTAAGTGGATTAGGGGTATTTTAAATATAAATACATTTTTATCATACAAATTATATCTAATATTCAATCATATAATCTTTAAGTAAATAATCAATTTATGTAATTTAATTTTACAAAAACTAAATTTTAGTCTTTATTAAAATTAATATCGAAAAAAAAATTGTTCAGCTGATAATTAATTAATCATTTTACAAAATAAGAAGCATTAAACTATAATGTTCATAAATTCAATAAAATAATTTTGACGTAATATGTTTTTTTTTTAATTTAAACTTTCATTTATGAAAATTTGATTTATTAATAACCTTTTAAACTAATTACAGAAAATATAAGTTTTATTAAAATCAGTTAATAAGTGATCAGTTCACAACATAAAAAGCATCAACTTATTATTTTCATTGAAGCATCCAAGTAATTTTTACTTCATAAATATTATTTTAACTTTGAATTTAATTCATGAATATTTTATTTTAATAAGCTTTTTGAATAATTCGAGAAAATTTAAGTTCTAATATAATAAATTAATAAAACTATAATGATAAAAACTTATAATAAAATAATGTTTAACATTATTTTCATTAAAACATTTAAATAATTTTTAATTTATATATTTAGAAAAATTTTTAAATTGCGTTACTAAAAATTTGAATGATCATAAAACTTTTATACTAATTTTAGAAAAAATTGAAATATATGTCCATATAATTTTGAAAATTAAATTCAGATAATCATTTCACAACATCGTAAGCATTTTAAAAATTAAAAACTTTTGTTTAATTTGAATTATTAATAACCTTTTAAATTAACATCTGGAAAAAATTTAAACACATATACATATAATTTTTAAAATTATATTCAGATACTTATTTCACGACATGAAAAACATTTTTAAAATTATGTTACTCAAAAAGAGGTATTAACAAATATTTTTATTAAAACACTATAATAATTTTTACTTTTTTTTTAACTTGGGTTTTAATTTCTGATAATTCAGATACTCATTTCACAACATCACAAAATTTTTAAAGAATTATTTAATTGTAATAGAGATGTGTTAAGTAAAAAATTTTTATTACACAAATAATGGCCAATATTTAATTACATAATCTTAAAAATCGTAAAAAAATTAATTAGTCCATAGTTAATTACTCAGTTCATAACATAAAAAGCAATAAACAATTATTTTCATTAAACTTTTATTCAGCAAATTATAGCCAATATTTAATAACGTAACCTCGAAGTACATAAGAAATTTATGTACCTAATTTAAACAAAAAATTTGAATGTTTATTTAATTCATTGTTATAAAAAAATCAATTAGCTAATTATTATAATGGATAACTGGTGTATTTTTAGTGTGCGATTAACTCTCTTAAAACACAAATCAAAATAAAAATATAAAGTAAAAATTATTTTAATGTTTTAGTCAATTGCTATTTATGTTGTGAACTGATTAATTAATGTGTATGTACATATGTTTTTATTTTTCAAAAATTAGTTTTGAAGGTTATTAATAAATTAAATCTACGAAAATGGAATTTGAAATAAAAAAAAATTGTAAACATTATTTGAATCTTTTAATAAAAATTATTTTTTTAATGCTTTTCATGTTATTAACTGATCAATTAATTATCAACTGATTCTATCAAAACTTACATTTTCTGGAATTAGTTTAAAAGGTTATTAATAAATCAAATTTTTAGAAATGCAAGTTTCTTTTAAACTAATTTAACTAATGTACCTTTTGAGCTTATCAACTAATTATTGACTGATTATTTTTATTTACAATATTAAATTAAGTGCAGATTGAATTTTAATAGTTTTAATCAGGTGACATAAATAAATTTTTTTGTTCAAGACCATGTACTTGGATATTGGCTATTATCTGTATAATAAAAGTTTATTTTTTATTTGAATTGTTACAACTATACAATTATATTTGTTACAAATATATAATTTTTCTTAATGTTTGTGATGTTGTAAAATAAGGTTCTAAATTTAATTTATAAAATTATAAGTAAATATGTTTTAATTTTTTCAAAAATTAGTATAAAAGCTTATTAAAAATTCAAATTACAAAAAAATTGTAGTTTAAAAAAATATTTTATAAAGTGAAAATTATTTGAATGCCTTAATGACAATAATTGTTTGATGCTCTTCATGCGGTGAACTGATTAATACATTACTAACAGATTCTTTCAAAACTTACATTTACTGAAATTATTTTAAAAGGTAATGAATTAATCAAATTTTTATGAATTAAAGTTTAAATTTAAAAAAAAATAAAGTAAAATTTATTTGAATGTTATAATTAAAATTAGAGTTGATTGCTTTTTATTTTTTGAAATAATTAACTAATTATTAGATGATTATTTTTTTTCACAATATGAAATTAAATAAAGAATAATATTTAGTTTTTTTGTAAATAAATAACATAAATTGATTATTTAATTAAAGGTTAGATAAATGAATATTGGTAACAAAAACGAAAGTAATTTTTTAAACAAAAATTGAACTATTTATTTGAAAATTTAACTTCTTGGTGTAAAATCAACTTTTTTCTTGAAAATACATAGTGTAGGGTAGAAAATTCATTTTTTTGAGTAATATTCAAGCTTTTTGTTAAAACTTTATTAATTTTTTTCTTGGGGGATTTAACTATTTTATTGAAAACTCGTATCTTTTTGTTTAATTTGATTAAAAAAAAAAATTTTTATCAAAAATTCAACTATTTTGTTAAAAATTAAATTATTTAGAAAATTGACTATTTAGCGAAAAATTAACTTTTTTTTGAAAATCTATATTAAAGGGTACGAAATTAATTGCAATTTTTGAAAATTGATTTTATCAGCTTTAGATATTAGTGTGAAAAATTTGTCTTTTATTTGTTTGAAAATTCAACTATTTTAGTAGCAAGTTCAACTATTTAAATCAAAATTCAACTATTTATTTAAAAAATTACCCACTTGATAAAAAATTCACTTTTTTGTTTAAATTCAGAGTCGGGTGAAAATTCAATTGTTTTATGGAAAATTTATGTATTTTGTTGAAAATTCCTTGTTTGAGAAGAAAATTAATCTTCTTTTTAAAAAAATTATCTTTTTTTTTGAGGATTCAACTATTTTTTTTAAATTCGTATGTTTAGTTAAACTTCACGACTTCAAAAATTTTTTAAAATTAATTTCTAACTGAAATTTGAACTATCACATTTTTAGTTGAAAACCTTTTTTTTGAAAATTTAACTATTTTAGTAGTAAATGCATCTATTTGCTGTTATGCGGAAAAAACTGCTTCGTAGAAAATTTATGTATTTTTCGAAAATTGGTCTTTTTGGGTAAGAAATTAATTTCTTTGTTTTGAAAATTAATCTCATTGGTTCTGTATTTAACTATTTTGTTTAAAAAGTTTTTTAAAATATAATTTTAGTGGTAGGAAATTCGTTTTTTTTCAGAAATTTAACTATTTCATTATTGTTTGATTTTTTTGGTAAAATTTAACTATTTAGTCAAAAATTCATTTTCTTTTGCAGAAAATCACACTTCTTTTTTTGAAAACTCATTTGTTAAAAAACTGATATTTTTTATTCAAAAATTCATCTATCTGTTTAGGAGACTGTAAAAACGATAACTATGATTGCAAAAATGAGTATCTTCTTCTCGTCTATAATCCGCTTAATAAATTTGGGGATCTAGGTCTGTATAATTTAATATGTCCTTGTATTTGCATTCATCTTACGTAAAAATCTTAGCAAAGTCATTAATTTTAAAATTCGTACTAAGTCGCGTCTATAATCTACATAATAAATTTGGCGCTAGAAATCATATTGGTGGTCCTTGAATTTGCATTAGACAGAAATTAAAATCTTGGCAAAAAAAATTTCTAATAGAAAGTTGCTAACATTGATGATAGGAAGAACTGAGGCTGAGTAGACATTTTCTTAAAGTCTTTTTTTATTTTTAAATAGATCAAGAGTCTAGACGAAATTCAAGATAAAATTTGATATTCGAAACAAAATTCAAGGTCCGAGACAAAACTCTAAATACGAGACGAAATTTGAGATTCGAGACAAAATTCGAGTTTCGATACAAAATTGAAGATTCGAGACCAAATTTAAAACGACATTCAAGATTCGGAATTCGTATCAAAAATCAAAATTAAAGGCGTAATCACAGATTCGAGACAAAATTTGAGATTCGAGACAAAACTCGAGTTTCGAGAGAAAATTCAAGTTTTAAGACGAAATTCAAGATTCAAGACAAAATTCGAGACGACATTTAAGATTCGAGATTCGAAACGAAATTCGAGATTCGGGACAAAATTCGAGTATCGAGATGAAATTCAAGATTCGAGACGACATTCAAGATTCGAGACAAAATTCAAGATTCGAGACAAAATTCAGCATTCAAGATTTGTGACGGAATTCGAAATTCGAGACAAAATTCGAGATCCAAAACCAAATTCCCAATTCAGGACAAAATCGAGTTTCGAGACAAACTTCGAGATTCAAGACAAAATTCGAGATTCGAAACAAAATTCAAGATTTGAGACGAGATCCGAGATTTAAGACAAAAATAGATATTCGAGACAAAATTTGAGATCCAAGACAAAATTAGAGATTTTAGACGAAATCGATATTCAAGACAAACTTCGAGATTCGTGACAAAATTAAAGATTCGAGGCGAAATTCAAGATCTGATGCAAAATTCAAGATTCAAAACGAACTTCGAAACGAACTTCGAGACGACATTTAAGATTTGAGATTCGTGACAAAATTCAAGATTCGAGACGAAATTCGAGATTCGAGACAAAATTCTAGATTTAAAATTTGTGCCAAAATTCAAGATTTAATACAAAAAGAGAGATTCGAGACGAAGTTCCAGATCCAAGACAAAATTTGAGATTTAGGACAAAATTCGAGATTCGAGACAAACTTCGAAATCCAACACAAACTTCAAGATTCGAGACAAAATTCGACATTCGAGACAAAATTCGAGCTAAGCTGACACCTCCCTGAGACTAAGTCGACACATGAGTTACTAATTTCTAAATTCTTTTAGGTATTAAACCAACTTTGCACCTAAAAGATTACTACTGTTAATGCAAACAAAATTTGTTTCTAAATATATTTTAAGCACTTTTAGTTGTGTTTTCAAAATAAGAAAAAAAATTTCAATTGCAGAAATGAATTTTTAATTAAAATGATGAATTTTTAAATAAAAATATAAATTTTGAGCCAAATAGTTAGTTGTGAATTCAACGTCAAAAATTAATTTTCCATAAAAAAAGAATATTTTTCATAAAATAGTTTTTTTTTTCATAAAAAATGTTTTGTTAACCAAATGTAGACGAACTGAATTTTCAGTTAAAACAATAAATTTTTAACCAAAAAAAAATTAATGTTAAACAAAAGAATTCAATTTTAAACAGAAAAGATTAATTTTCTACCAAAAAAGATACAGTTCAATAAAATATACGAATTTTTAACTGAAAAAGATAAATTTACAAACCAAAAATAGGGTGGTTCAATTAGCGGTTAGGAATGTAAATTTCAAGCAAGAAACAAGTTTTCAGAAAAATTTATTTTCAATTAAAAATATAAATTTTAAAGCAAAAATGAAATAGTTACATTTCCAGTTCAAAAAAATAATTTTCAACTAAAAAAAACTAATTTTGAACTCAAGGAATTAATTTTTAATCACAATGATAAATTTTTAACCAAAGAAATAAATTCTTAACAGAAAATAGAAAAGGTACTTCTTTCTTAAAACAGCTAATTTTTTACCGAAAAAGAATAATTTTTATTAAAAAAGGTAAATTTTCCAGAAAAAAATGAAATAGTTCATGTGAATTTTCATCTAAAATGAAGAATCTTTAACTAAAAAAAAAATGTAATTTTTAACTAAAAAGATAATTTTTAACTAAAAAGATAATTTTTAACTAAAAAGATAAATTTTTTATCAAAAATAAAAAAAAACATTTTCATTTAAAAAAAATTAGTTCCAAATTTAAATAAATCTAATTTATACAAAAAAAAAAGCAATTTTCAACCAAAAAGATCAATTATCTTATAAGATATGTGAATTTTTGACCAAAAAGATGAATTACTTACCAATAAGATGAAATATAATCCTATTAAATTCAAAATGTCAATAAAATACGGAAATATTAATCAAATATTTGATTTTTTACTTTAAGAAAATAAATTTCAAAGCAAACAAGTACGAGTTAAATTTTCATCAAAAAAAAATAAATTCCCCACTAGAAAAAATAATTTTCAATAAACGAATTAAGTTCTGAATAAAAAAAGGTAGAAGGGAAACGGAAAGAGAAAAAAGCAAAGGGAAAAGGCGAAAGGGGAAAAGTGAGAAGGAGAAAGGGGAATTAGGAAAAAGAAAAAAGGGAAAAAGAAAAAGGGAGAAGAAGAAAGGAAAAAGAAAAAAACGGAAAAAAGGTAATGAGAAAAGGGAAAAGGAAAAAAGAAAGAAGGAGAGAAGGAAAGAAGAAAAAATGGAAAGAGGAAAAAGAAAAAGAAAAACAAAGAAAAAAGGAAAAGAAAGGGGTAGAGGAAAAGGGGAAAAGAAGAAGGAGAAGAGAAAAATGGGGAAGGAGAAACGAAAAAGAGAAACGGGAACAGGGAGAACGGAAAGGGGAGAAAAGAAAGGGTGAAGGCGAAAGGGGAAGAAGGAAAAGGAAAAAAATGGAAAAGGTAAGAAAAGGGAGAAGGGTAAGGGTAAAGGGAATAAGAAAGAGGCAGGGACAAAGTTGACAGGGAAAAGAGTAAGGGAAAAAGAGAAAAACGTCACGGTAAAGGAAGAAGAGAATCGGTATAAGGAGAGAGGAAAGGGGAAAGAAAATAAGTTAAATTTTCATATCAAAAAATTTAATTTTCTATGGAAAAACGAATATTTAAGTAATTAGTATTTTTTGAACTAAAAAAATGAATTATTAAATACAAAAAGATTAGTTAAATTTTGTACAATTTTCGAAAGATTCGGAAATTTTTAAAAATTTTGAAAATTCAAAAATTTTTTTAAATTTTTGAAAAGTTTGAAAATTAAAAATTTTTTCTTAAAAGTTTGGAAATTATTAACATTTTTAAAAATTTTGTAAATTTCACAAATTGTGAAAATTTTTTGAAATTTAAACAATTTTTAAAATTGCTTGAAAAGTTTGGAAATAATTAACATTTTTGGAAACTTTGAAAAATTTTAGAAATTTTTCAAAAAGTTTGGAAATTAATAAAATTTTTTTTAATTTTGGAAATTTTTGGTAATTTTTTTGAAAGTTTAAAAATTTCCAAAATGTTTTAAAAGTTTCAAATTTTTTTTATAACATGAAAATTATTACAATTTTTGGAAATTTTAAAATTTTTTGAAAATATTGATTATTTTTTTAAAAGTTTAAAAAAAATTTGAAAAATAAACAAATTCCCAATTCCAGTCTCCACGGTGGGGTGCTCTGGCCAATATCAAGCAATGTTCACGGGACGTCGCACAGTGGGGCAAAACAGTACCCGTGGACAAATCAATTTCTAGGAAAATTTTAGCAATTTTTGCAGAAGGGAAAAAGGGAAAGAGAAAGGGGAAAAAAGAGATAAGGGAAAGGGAAAAAGGCAAAAGGGAAAACGGAAAAGGTACCGAGGGGGGGGGAGAGAAAGAAACAGGGAAAAGGTAAAAGGTACAAGGAAAGGGGAAAGGGAAAAGAAAAAGGGATAATTTTTTGAAATTTCAGAATTTTTTTAAATTAAAAAAAAAAGTTTGATTCAATTTAGAACATATTTAGGACTCTTAGAAGTTTGGAAGATAAATCAAAATTAAAAAAGTTGGCCTTGAGTCTTTCAGATACATTTGAGATCTGTGAAAAAATTTCTGAAATATTCAGATACCTTTTTCAATCGCCAAACTGTCAGTTTATTTATAAGGATTGTTTGAGAAATTACCAAAAAGCATTTATTTTTAATTTGTGGCAATGGAACATTCATTTTTCTCACATTTTATACAATAGTATATTTCGTGTCTAGGGGAGAAAGAAAGCGAGTTCCGACGAAAAAAATGTTCACAATTTGCAAAATTTTCAAAAATTTTTGAAAATTTGAAAATTATCGAAAAATTTGAAAAAGGTTTGCAATTTTCTAAATTTCTAAACATTTTAATAATGTTCAAAATTTTTCAAAATTTCCAAAAATTTTTTTAACTTTTCAAAAATTTTTTAATTATCAATATTTCCAAAAATTTTCGAAATTTCCAAAAATGTGAATAATTTCCAAACTTTTCAAAAACTGTTTAAACTTTTCAAAAATTTCCAAAATTTTTCAATTTTCGAAAATTGTAATAATTTTCAAACTCTCTGAAAAATTTCAAAAAATTTTTACAATTGGCAAAATTTTTAAAAATTTCCAAAAATTTTAATAATTTCCAAACTTTTAAAAAAAAATAGAAGCTTTTAAAAGGTTTCATAACCTTCAAAAAATTTCAAAACTTTCAAGAAATTTAAAAAAATTTTTGGAAATTTTTCAGTTTCAAATTTTTTTCAAATTTTTCAAAAAAATAATCAATATTTTCAAAAACTTTCAGAATTTTCGGAAATTTTATTAATTTCCAAATGTTACAAAAAAATTTAAAACTTTTAAAACATTTTGGAAATTTTTCAAACTTCAAAAACAATCACCAAAAATTTTCAAAATTTCCAAAATTTTGAAAATTTAAAAAAATTTAAATAATTTCCAAGCTTTTTGAAAAATTTCCAAAATTTTTTATAGTTTCCGGAAATGTTAATAATTTTCAAACTTTAGAAAAAAATGGAAAATTTTTCAAACTTTCCAAAAATTTTTAAAAATTAAAAAAATGTTCACACATTTTTTAAAATTTCTTGAAAGTTTTAAAACTTTTTGCAAGTTATGAAATCTTCTAAAAGTTTTTAATTTTTTTTAAAAGTTTGGAAATAATTAAAATTTTCGGAAATTTTTGAAAATTTTGCTAATTGTAAACATTTCTCGAAATTTTTCAAAAATTTTGGAAATTATTAAAATTTTCAAAAACTGAAAAATTTTAGAAATTTTTAAAAAGTTTAAACAATTTTTGAAAAGTTGGGAAATTATTAACATTTTTGGAAATTCTGAAAATTTTTGAAAATATTGATAATTTTACAATTTTTGAAAAGTTAAAAAATTTTCAGAATTTGTCAGAAACTCCCGGTACCTTTTCCCTTTTGCCGTTTTCTCTTTCTCTTATATCTTTTCCTTTTTCCGTTTCTCTTTACCCTTTTTCCTTCTGACAAAAATTGCTAAGATTTTTCTAAAAATTGATTTGTCCACAGGTACTTTTTTGCCCCACTGTGCGACGTCCCGTGAACATTGCTTGATATTGGCCAGAGCACCCCACCGTGGAGACTGGTCGCTTTTGATTGGCCAATCCAGTATTATTAAAAAAAGCCGGGA
>JAUELO010043236.1:0-10299 GCA_032357855.1 Amphibolips quercusostensackenii | reverse complement strand
CATGCACTATGAAAATAGTGTTATTATAGGGCTAATTTCGGTGCCAATTTCAGGTATTAAAATAAGACTCGGAAAAAAAGTAGCGAGGGGTACTACCATGGGAACACGAGTCAGAATCCAGAGTCGTTTCTTTTGCATTGAAAATAACAGCATGAAGTTATCCTATTTGAAAGCAGGGCACGGAAAATATGATATCATAAGAAAGAGATCTCTAGTTTTTACAGTAAGATATTATCCTGGAGGCCAACGCACATACGTCTACGCATAAAGACTTGTTTAAATGAAACATTAGCGGTCGAAACGTTACACAGTGGGGAAAACATTGTTGTGGGAAAAACAGCTGGAATTAGAAACATAAAAATTTATAATTTAAAAGCCTATAAATTTACTTAACAAACTGCAATTGACAATTTTTTGGCTTGCAGAAAAAATGGTCCTCACACGATTAGAAAACAACAAAACGACAGATCTCCACCATCGTTGCCTAAACACAACTACTGCCATAATTAAGTTCTTGAAATATGGATTAGACTATAGATAGTTTAATTCTTTTATTGTAAGGTGAATTGCTGCAAGCGGTTACAGCTTTTTAAGTAAAAGTTTTTCTGCAAAGACAACGATCGATAACATATATCCGTCAATCGCGATGAAGACCAGACGCCATCAAAGATTACTGACACTTAAATGGTTTCAAATTGTAGGTCCTGACGATTAACATAACATAACCGTTCTAGAACTACAGAAGCGCTGTTTCATAATCTTTAAAAAATAATTACCAGAATCACCTCTAAAAGATTCTGCTATTGCTACTGCCCTTCCTCCAGGCAATATGCATGACACATTCCTAAATTTATTTATCAATTTTTCACAGGTTATGAAAATGTTCTCTTCTTTCTTGCTTTTCATTCGCAGATTGGATGAAGAATCTTCAGTCTGGTCAAAAATTACCTGGAATATGTTTAGATGTACTATTGGTACTAAGCCAGAGTTGTCTAGATCTTTAAAAGTGTTTAATTCCACTTGATTACTTACTCGTATATTTAAATTTGTAGATGTTAGCCCTCCAAAAAAACTAGACGCGTATGGGAAAGAGAGAACGATCAATAAGACGAAAAAAAAAAAAATTTTGCGGCAATAGACGCAGGTCCTCGGGGTGCAGGCATTTCGAGTAAAACTTGCAAGATGTTGAGAATTTCCCAGTGATGATCATCAAGCTCCAGCAGATGTGCTAACATGCAGATCACTACTGAAATTATCAAAAGTACTAATAGAGTGGAATACGATGTGCTTTTAGATACTACTTCTTTTGTACTGGAGAAAATTGGCACAACAGCGTAAAGAGACTCCCAATCTAACATTCTTGTACGTTCTACAATTAATTTCTTTAGTGGAGTATATGATAGAGTCGTAGTAATGAAGATATTTATGTCATCATTATTTATTCTTTCGATTAGTTACACCTATTTTTGCATCCACTGATGAAATTACAGATGCAGAAAAATTCATCACCTTCGATAAAGCCTTGAATGTCAGAAGATCGGCGCCACTGTAATTAACCAGAAGTCCTTTTTGGGTATACTCTCCTTTGCTATAAGGAGGATAATTAACGAATCCTCCTTTCAAATCGTAGCCATTCATATTCTGAAGTTTATCGGGCAACTATTTTATTTTCGGGAATATTCAAGCTGTTCATAAACACCAGTGGAGGGGTTTCATTTATGAAACACAGCTTTTACTCGGTGAAAATTCTAGAAAGGTCCTTTTTCAACTGTTTCCTTAGGGATTTGAAAAATCGTTACATCCAGATAACGTTCAGACCACGTCTGTCGGAGTAATTTTTCATACTTGCAAAGGTTTTTTTCACATACTGAAATGATCAAACACTTTTGTCGAATTCTGCTTGGTGTTAGCTGGTTCAAGAAGTTTAGGAGTCTTACACCTGATGTTGATAAATTTTCTCTTGAATTCTCCATTGAGATGAATAACGTCGTTGCTCTGGGTTCGTTAAAAAGTGTCAATTGAACAAGCTTTACTTGCGCTTTGGACTGATTTATATCAATTATAATGGCAGGAAGTTCAGACACAATGAGATGGACAAAATTATTGGAACCTGAATCAGTGCTTATTGTATTTAAGATTAATCCCACTTGATATTTACTTATGTCTTCCCTAACGTGCTTCACATATCTTTTCACATATTTCGCCTACTTAGTTTCAAATTTGTTGCAAAAATAAAAAAAAAAGAATTATAGAGGTTAAACAAGTTTTTAAGTAATTCCTATACATTCTAAAAATTAAATGAATTTGTACTGTTTTGGAATACAATTTATTTTAGCTCTTTCGTTACGTCTGAGCAGATCGACTGTTACGTAAGTTCTGCAAATTTTCTTTAGTAAAAGCCGAGTTATTGATTCTTCATTTTTGTTAGAAAAAAAGTGGAGGGTAATTTTAGCTATCATTTTGCTTCGCTGAAAAATACTTCACATCGACGGATGAAATTAAATAAAAAAAGGATTTGTATTTTAAAGACTTGAACGTTTGCACTTAACCAGCCTTGGAATAACTGCAAGTCGTTTCTAAGTAACGCTAGCTTAAATAATATTCATGAAGGATAATAATTTTATTTATTTACGTCAGCTTTCAACAATCCTTCAATATTTGAAATTTAAATTCTAATTCTTTAAATTGATGTTACATGAAAATGGGACATCGAGAGTGTAATTTGATAATGAAACAACTAATAGAAGGAATAACTAAATTGACGGCCAGTATGTTCTTCTGTGTATTTTTTTGAGGTTAAGCAGCTCCTAAACTTTCAAATAATACATGGCAAATTTCCACAAACCTTCAGAAAGGCTGAAATATTCATAGCTAAAAATACCTTTACGCAATTGTATATTATATTGATAGAAGACAGAAGACATATGGACTATCAGTAAACGTATTTGTCAAAAGCTAGTATCGACAAATGGTGAATTTTAATTTAATTTTGTTAATCACGCAGAAGAATATGATGTGACAGCGATGACGTCAAAATTTGACGTTCTAAACTGTCAGTGCGTCAAGAATAGAGAAGATGTCATTTAAGTAGCCTGCTATTCACTCACTAATTACCACGCTACAAAGTCCCGGATAGAATGGACACATTATTGTTTTAAAAAACATAGATTAGTACATAAATTCTATAAAAAGTGACCAAGAATTAATATATACTAAAATATATTCCTAGATTCCAACGTACACCTTTTCACTCAGCCCAGACATATATGTTTGTATTAATGAAACGCTAAGTGTAAATACTATTGGCAGCAAATTCGAAAAAATGAACATGTGATTTGGAACCCCAAGATATTTGTTTATGCATAATCTGTATTGATTTATTACTGTTCTCATAGTTATTCATAAATCTGCTTCAGGTTATGTAAAAATCCTCTTCTTTCAAGCTCATTGTTTAAAAAGTGCAGGGTTTCGGGGCGCAGGCATTCCTAATGAGACTTGCAAGGTGTTGAAAATGTCCCAGTGATGAGCGTCAAATGCCTGAAGATGTGGTGACGCGTCAATTACTACTAAAATGATTAAATGTACTTGCATAGCAGAATGAAATGTACTTCTAGATGCTACTTTTTCAGTACCAGGAAAAATAGGCACTACGGCATCAAGAGACTCCCAATCTAATATTCTTGTTTGTTCTATGAATAATTACTTTGATAGTTTGGATTGAATAAGCGTACTAAAGAAGACGTCGATTTTATTGTTTGCATAATTATCCATCATACAGTTTGCAGATTTGGTGTTTGTATTATCGGTACCTATTTTTGCATCCACTGATGAAATTGCAGATGCAGAAAAACTCAGCACTTCGGAAAAGGCTAAAAATGTCAAAACACCTGAACCAATGTAATTTAATAGAAGTCCTTTTTGATTATACTTGGCTCTGCTGCAAGCAGATAGTGATACAATCCTCCATTGTAGGTATTCATATACTAGGGTTTATTGGGAAACCATTCCATTCTAAAAAGGTCTTTTTACACTCGTTTACTTAGCGAGTTTGAGAACAATTATATCCAAATAGCGTACTTTGTTCAAAAGCGTAAGAGTCCTACACCTGATACTGGTACATATTCTTTTAAATTCTTGATGTAGATGAACAGTGTTGTTGCTCTCTGTTCTTCAAAAACTGTCAATTCAATAAATTTTTCTTTTACGTTAAATTGACTTACTTTAGTTACAAGCTCCAAAAGCTTAGACACAAAAGGATAAACAATGATATCGGAATATAAGTTCGTCATGCTTGTACATACGTATACGTATTTAAAATTAAAACTACGAGGGTCGTTCCAAAAGTAACTTTCGATATTTTATAAAATTAGCGGAAAAGACCTGAAAGAGAAAAATTGCACAAGGATCCTTTGGTTTGTATCTCAGAAAATTATTGAATTTTTATTAGGTTGTTATCAGCCTTTTTCTTTTATTAGTATCATTGTAAGCATGTAGCTTCCTCTGACTAGCGTGTCCGATTTTTAAGTTGGATCTGCAATAAAATTATCAGTATCAGAAGGTGTTAGTGTTCCCTAAGATCACCGTAGGGTCACTTCAGTATATAGAGGAGTTATAAGCATAGAAATAATTTGCATGTGAAAGAAAAAGTTAATGGAAGGGCGAGCAAGTGTACATGACGAGGCACGTAGTGAGCGGCCTTCCATCACCTGTGGGGAAGACGCTGTTACTGCAGTTTTTGATGCATTTGGCTTCCACTTGCAAATCATGTCGATGCTTATAACTCCTTCTTCATATGCTGAAGTGACCCTACGGTGAAATTCGGGAACACCGTGATACTGATGAGAGAAAAGAGCTAATAACGACCTGATAAAAATTCAGTGCAATGTTATTGGTAATACCTTGTTTTGTGCACCCATTACGTCTTTTACTTAGTACCTGACCTTTGATGAAGAACTTAAACTTTCAAGTTTGCATAGGCGTTCACCATGGATCTGTAAGCTTCTGATGTTTATAGTTCTGAATTAACTGTTATCGAGTTGTTGCTCGAAAGGGGGTCCACGCTGAGCCAGTCAGTCTGGGCACAGGATTTCCCCTTATGGTTATAGTAATTTTAACTTAATTTAGTTACTTTGACAATACACCTATGTTAGAAACAGCGACACAATCAGGTCAGAGTAAAAATACCCACAAATTTGATATTTATGCAGAAACTATGGAAAACCCATAAAAGTCCTGATCTTTTGAATTTATCTCGGTAAATACAAGAAATGTCAAAAAAAAATCATATCAAAAAGTTGTCGATCTAATTAAAGTATACGATTTTGATCTTTACACATTTCTTTATGGATTGATAGTTTCTGAGAAAATCGCTATTGAAGTTTAGTAACTGCAACAGGCTTGAGTCCTTTTCGGGTGAACTTCAAGGAAGCGCTAACCTGCAATTAATTGAAAATTGTGTATACTTATGTATTTTGATGCGTGACTAAATTGTAATTTGTCTTGCAAAAAGTGGAGTTTGAATGGTTATATAAATTATCTTGTGCAGCTTAAAGATATTTTATATCAAAGAGAGAAATCACAGATACATGAAAGTTAAGTATTGAATTAAAAAAAAAATTTACTTACATGTTCATCCTTTTTTAATATACACATATGTAGAAAACTCATCCTTACTTTGTAGAAACGTTTAAAGCTAAATTTTACTTCGTTCGCTCTTTGATAGGATGCGTAGGTCTAGTTTTTTTTAGTTAAAAAAAATTGTGATAGACATTTATTTTGTAATTTCAAAAAGTTAGCACCTTGCAGGCGTACTTCAGGTAAGATATTTCCAAATATTAAGTAATTGATCTTATCCTTAATTAAAAGATTTCAATTTGAATGTTATAAAAATTGAATATCTTGCACTGAAACCATATTTCAAATCTAATGAAGGTCCTAAATCATAAATAACTTATTTTAAAGTTATTTTAGTTTCAAGAATAGTTTATAAAGTTTCATTCTGGCTTTCACATTTGTTTATTTAATAAGACCTTGAAGTACAGTTCAATTTTGAAAATCATTAATTAATTTGTATTCACAGTTGTAAAGCTTGAAAATGTTTCTTGTCCAAAGTTCTCAATTTCAAACGCTTATAATTTTTAATTGTTCAAGTGCTCAGAACTGCATTAAAAAATTCCTTAATTCAAAATTTAGCCTTGAAAATTTAAATCTAAAAGAAAAAATTTTTAAGGTGAAAGATTTTCAAATTACGCGTTTCAAACTGAATGATGTCATGACTTAAAAAGATAACAGTTTAACTAATGATTTAAAAACGGTTGAAATTAAAAATGCACAGATTTTTTTTTAAATTTGTGAAATTCAAGGTCAAAAAATAAATCCACTGTCCTTTTCTGGTTTTCCGGTCCAGGGGTCACGTTGATTAATGTACACAGAATTGTTGTTTTTCTTTGAAATTTTGCGAAACGAAAATCAACTCAGACCTCCTAATAGCCAGAGAAACCGGATCGTGCAGTCGAGCAAGCTCGGGGACGTCCTCATGCATTTTCGGTTTAACACGAGACTGGTCTTCACAACTCGTAACAAAGCTGAATCACCGACACGCTACGTTTACATGTATTGCTCACAGATTGGAAAGTGGTGTGTCTGAAAAATCGCACGTTCTGAAGGCACTGATCTCCACCAGTCCTACAATATTAAATTCCTGAGCATACCTCCAAAAAACCTCATCTTTCTTCTTTACCCTTGCTATGTTTCAATACAGCACCTTCACACATCCTGCAACCTGCTGTTCCCCCCTCTTCCCTACTTCTTACGAAACAATTTCCCCTACACTTCCTTGAAGACCTCTTTCTTTTTGTCCGACACCCGCATTTTCTCTTTTACTTTTATTTCATGATACTTTACCTACGCAGCTTGCCCTTCACTTCTCTGCCTCCTAGCCTTGTCGTTCGGCATTCTCTGCACCTCCCTTTACTTCTACGTCAGATCATGATCGATGAAAATCTTCCTATCCTTCATCGTATTTTTATTTCGCATAAACGCCAACTTTTTTCCAGATCTCTAATTCCACAGCCGCCACTTCCTTCTATTTTCTACTTTCCGACCTAACCTTACCTATCTTGCCTCTAACCCACCCTATGCCCTGTAGCAGCACTTTCACACTCTTCTTCTTTATGTTTTCAATTCCATTGCTCTTATTTTTTTCCAAGCCGCTACCTCGTCCTTTTCACTCCTGCGCCCTCCGACTTTCTCATCTATCGTTTTCTCTACTTACTCCCAAATACCTTTCTGCTCGCCTTTAACCCTGTTACATACTTTAATGTCTGACCCGCTCTCTATCTTCTTAAGCCTTTTTGCCTCCTTTCCTTCCAGACCCTAATCTTATCTTTTATCTGTTTACCTTTAATTTCTTTGGCCCTCCTTATAGACATCACTTCGCTCTTTGAGTACCTCAGCTCTTTCATCCTATTTTCCCATTCCTGATCTCTGATCCTCAAGTCCACACTCATACTTTCCATCCGCTCCTTAGTTTGTTTACCTCCTCCTTCAGTCCCCTAATCACTCTTATTAAAATTCCTAGCGCCTGCTGTCTCTCTTTTTCTTTCTTAACAAGAGATCCATCCTCTTACTTCCGCTAGACACTCTCTTTCGCCTCCTCGCTTCCTCCGTTCCCACAGTTTCACTTTTTTCCCTTTCTTGACGCGCAGCTTCACATCAAACCATGTACTGCCAACCGTTGTGGCGTGTGGGAAATTTTTTTCCTATCTACTTCACTACCAGCACTGCAAGCACTCTCGCTGACCCTCTCTCGCTTTCCCACGTGCTGCTCTTCCTTCGGTGACTATGACTTCTCCATGCAGTACTTTTTGCCACCGATAGATGTCACTAAACACTGTCACCGACTACCGCCTAAAATTTTTCCCTTACTCCACTTTTTTCCACCCCTAGCTACCCCTGCTGGCACCCTCTAATCTCCCTTGACCTCTCTGAACACTACAAGGACCACCCTTGCCCTCCTTGAAGGCTGAAACTTCTGCCAACCGACTCACTCGACCCCTTGCGAACATAACCTTACTTTTCCTATTCCTATAAATCTCACCTCTAATCACACCTTCAACACAAATTCTGTAAAATCTCTTAACACCTGTCAGCGAACACGTTTTCACGACTGCCACCAATACGCAAATATTAGCTTCTACTATTATATTTTATAACTTAAAATTTTTTTAATTATGACCTTTTTCAAATATGTAGTTGTAAATATATGTAACATTTTAATAAATAAAAAGAAAAGTGCTGACAGCGATAATCGAATGAGAAACCATTCAGCTATAAAGCCGAAGTGCTACTGCCTCATTTACGTCCGAAGAAAATAGTTTTTTGACAAACTGTATACGGCGTGCGGCGAATATTTAAAAGTCTATTTGTTTAAAAATCATGAAGAATGAACACTGCTTTTGCAAATTAATATTTAGAAAATGAGCTTAGGTTTCAGGAATTATGAACCGAAGCAACAATTTTCAATTAGCGGCATCCCTTGTATAAAAAAAACGGCAGATTATTAATTAGGTAGGATATTAAAAAAACATATAATTTAATTTTTTTTTCCAAAAAGATAGTGACTCTTTGTATCTGTTGCAAAATAAAAAGAAAACCTTTACGTTTGCGTATGAAGTATGTTCCAAATTAGCATTATGTGCAGCAATGATTTTTGCATGATACATATAATATAGCAGTGTTTGGCACGCTACGAGTCAAGACTAACGGGTTAATGTTGTCGTTACTAGAAAAAAGTAACGAATTACATTTAAATTATTTTTTCATGCAATTTTTAATACGTCACTTTTAATTCTTGAAATTTTAAGATGACTATTTATTCTTTTATTTTAAGGTTTTTTATACTTAAAAATTATATATTAATTTATATAATTTAATCAGGAATTTCACATTCATAATCTGTAAGCTGCTTTTATTTCACACTATTGTTATTTCTTAATTATATAATTTGCGTAGTATTTCTTACTTCTGCAATAATTATAGTTTTTCAAAAATTCCATATTTACACAAAATATTTCAACAATAAGTATAAATTCTGTCATGCCGAACAATAATTCTGGCTCTACCCTTAAAGTCACAAGATCTGTTAGTCACAATATATGTTGTTTTTAGAAGACATTAAGAGACACATATGTTTCCGATTTGAGAACAAAATGGTTTTGATAAAGTTACGGATATTTGAATCTTGTCATCCATTTTTTAGAAAATCACTAATTTTTTCTCAAAAATTCTATAGTTTTTGACCTAATTTAAATAGATTTCAAATATTCAACAACATCCTTATCTATAACACATACTGATTTGGTTTAACTTGCATTATGACCTGAAGAAGATCTTTGGCGGTAGAAACGTCACACAGGGAGATAAAAAACAGTGTCGCGGACAAATCAGTTAAAATTAGAGACAAAACTCTCTTACGTCTAGTATTTTTCTTATTATTCATTTAGAGTAGTATTGACTCACTTTGCGAACTGCATTTTACAATTCTTTTTGTCTTTCAGAAAAAAGAAATTGTCCTTACTTTTATTATAATCTATCTGCATATTTTGCACGTGATACAGATAATGCATATAGAAGTTCTCTTTGAAACCTGTTTCTTTTTCTCTTGTCACGATCAGGAAACAAACAAAGCGGACAGATCTCCAGCATAGTTGCAGAACCCAAACTGCAGCCACCCTTTAATCCCTAATCTATGGCCCAGACTGTAGATAAAATATTGGTCTCTAGTGAAAGTTTACTTTTCTTATCATAAGGTAGATTGCTGCAAGAAGTTCAAGCTTTCTAAATAGAATTTCTCCTGTGAAGACAAGTATCGATAAGAAATATCCATGAATCGCGATGAAGAGAAGGCTTTGTAGAAGATTCCTGACACTTCCAATGGTTTCAAATTCTAGGTCCTGACGATTCTCTAAGGTACCACCAGTTTGGGAAAGATCGCGGGAATAATATCCAGTCCATTTTTGTCGCAATCCGGATTCAATCATTCTTATTATTACTTGGTCTATACGCTCAACATAGGGTGACCCTTTTTCTAAAAGCATAACTGTGCTAGAACTCCAGAAGCGTTGTTTCACGACCTTCACATGGGAATAGACAGAATCATCTCTGAAAGATTCTGCCATTGCTACTGCCCTTGATCCAGGAATTACGCATGAAACGTTTTTATACTTAGTTATAAATTTTCCACAGGTTATGTGAACGTCCTCTACTACCCAGCTCTTCCTCCGCAGATTGGATAAGGAA
>JAUELO010043214.1:0-10299 GCA_032357855.1 Amphibolips quercusostensackenii | reverse complement strand
ACTGTGAAAATCTAGAAATGTTCGCAGGTAAAGCAGGAGTACTACCTTATGGAGGGTAAACAAGGTCACAATCTACCTTATCGTGATCTTCTTCACTCAGAACGTTTATACGACGTGCGTACAAATCTTAAAAGATTTAGAAGCTCGGAATTCGCTTCATATAATTTAGAAGACAGTGTTGCTGGAAACGTGTCACATTTTTCGAAGTTTTTTGGACATAAACATTGATAGCGGCTAAAATCGTCTTATATGATTTGTCTCTCGTCACCTACTGTAAAAAACTAATGTTTTAAATTGTTTGTTCGGATGAAAGTTAGAACCCTATAAGCGGGCTTTTCAGGATGAACGTAGGATCCTAATAGGGCTCTCCAGTGTGATTCATGGATCCCAATAGATGGGCTGTCCATTGTGTATACTAGCGTATTATGACGAATGCGCAAACAGAATATGGAGTGTTCAGGCAATGGCCCCGCACAAACGCAAAAACATTGTTTTAAATGCTTGGACTAACTTTAGAAGGACATCCTATCCTGCTGGCAAGGAAGCTCACCAACTCGAAGAGGATGCATGCTGAAGTTAAATGAACGTTGGGTCAATATGAACCCGGAATATGTTCATACAATGCCTCAGTATTTAAGAGATCAGGTGTCCTTTTTACGCCGAAGGGGATATGAAGCTCTTTATCAGCAAGAAGAAGTGTAACATCTGTCAGCGAACATGCTATTCGTTTCATTAGGATTATCTTTTCAGATAGCTTCATCTTGTCCAACTACACTGTTTCTTATAACATTCTACAACGATTGGCAGCTCTAATGAAATATCCAAAGGTAAAAGCTCCACCTTTAACTGTCTTGCCTGCCGTGTAAAGTTATCCGGGGCTAGAGACTTTCTAGGGCCGATCGAGCCGAAGTGGATGACAGACACGTTTTGGTTGCATCGGGATTAGTTGCGTTAAAGAACTAGGACCGTAGATTCCGGAGCCTAAAACTTCTTAAATGAATAGAAAAAAAGATGGTAACTGTAAAAAAGCATCCAGAAGCAACTGTTGTTCTGTTTAGCGTTAAACCCATTGAGCAAAACACTAGTTTAGACAACAAACTGCAGAAAGTAGTTAATGTCAAAAAACAGCTTCCCAATGATATCTACATGGATTCGGGCTGGATAAATGCAAAACAGTGCATTAACCAGTGAAGAATCAGAGACCGCAGGACAAGAGAACGAGTTTCAGACTGACATCGGGGCAATGGCTAAGGGCAAGTTGAATAAATAGCAGGGTATTCTTGAATCTAAGAGTATTTAGCATACGATAGTTAGGAAAAGCCTAACGACTGCCTTTACTACAAGACTCATAGCGTATTTGGTTATCGGTACAGGTGTGCCTCAAAAGCATTCTGACCTGCTTTTTCTTACTTCTTCTTAATTCTTTTTTCTTACTCTGACCTGTTTTGAATATCATTTTCTGCGTCAATTAAAGAAAAGCGTTAGACACTTTTTAACTTTAGGAAATATTAATTTTTTAGTGCAACTGCGTTTCTCAGTTTAACGTAATGACAGGCACAGTGGGGCTAAATCAAATAACAAGGTTCAATATAACTTTTAGAACACAATTTCTAATTAATTCTAGTTTTTTTTTTTTAATTTAGAATTGAATTTAGAATTAATAAATGTGTAAGTGCTAGCAAAAAAATTTTGCAAAGTTTTTATATATGTTAAAAACAAACTGTAATATTAAATATTGCACATTATCGATTGTTTGTTTTTACAGTAATGTTTTGGCGATAAAATTACATGCTTTTATCGACAAGGTGTATTTCATTAGAAAAATGTTTCGTTTTATATTTATTGGGTTAAAAAACAAATTTATTTAAAAGATATACATATTCCATGTGGACCTCGTAAACGGAACGGTAATATTCTGGTACTTTATGTTCCTGCGATTGCATGACTGTTCCATTCACGTGGTCCATAAGGGACTTCATCTCTCAAATTTACCTAGTGCAAAGTTTCAAAAAGTTTATTAAAGCCGTTGAAAAAATTATAACCTATTTGATCCGTAATTACTTTAAATTTATGGTACTGCAATAAATTAATATTGCACTTAAAATTATAGATATGATATTTACCAACGGGATTTAGGAAAGCCGCTAATATGAAACACAGAAAGCCATTCACAATCCTCATTTTCTTGAAAAAGAAGGAAACTGATGAAGCATATTAATAAGAATTTGACGAACGAAGAGTCTTTAAAACGTTTTAGTACATACTGTAAAAGTCGCTATCTCATACGTCATTTTAAAATATTTGTATGTAATGAATTGAAATTTATGACAATATTATGTCAAATTCACGGGGACTTAAATTTCTTAGTCATTGCGCAATGAAAAGACCAATGTTTGTTGAAAGACATAATGATATTTTATTTTTGTAAAAAATAAACTTTGAACTTTAGCATATAGAATTAAACATAAAATATTGGCAAAAATGAACAATAACGTCAAAAAAGGTAAATTACACAGAAGATGGTAATAGTATTGCGCATTAGAGTGGTCCAAAAATGCATTAGAAAATTTTTTCTTCAGATTTTGGTGCATATCCATGTCAATTTTTTCCAAATCCATAAAAGAATATATGCGTATTTTTAAAATAAAGGAAGGATATTTAGATGTCCAACAATCCTATTAAGCTTAGCACGTACTTTTTATACGAAAAAAAAGACTTTTGTGAATTTTATTCAGAATCGTCAATTTAAGGTGTATCATCAAGTTGACCATCAATATTTTTCTATACAATGAGCCACAGAATAAAAATAGAAAATCACTTAATAAATTTTAGCCCCATCAGCCTGCTTTGTAGGATCTCAAATAGAATCACATAAGTGAAAAATTTAATTTTTCGAGTTTTTGGCGCTAATTATTTCTTTATAATTTTTTTTTAACATACACATTGTACAATTGGTCTAGCATAGTCACAATCTGCATTGATTGAAATGTTCTGCTTACCAGTTTTTTCTTATTCGAACTTCAATTTGTAGTTAACAATGAATAATGAGTAATGCAATAAAAAAAAATATTCATTGTCCAAACAATTTATTGTTGTTCATAACTATCTTCTCTCAGCGTAATGCTAGAAAGTTGCGGTATTTCTGAAATTTTCCTATATTTTTATTTACTTTTTAGTTATGAGTTATGAGTTTGAAAAATAAGAATTCCAAGAAAAAGGCTATATTACAGTAGAGATAAAAACAAAGGATGGGATAATTAGGAGTAGGTTGGATGAGTGCGTCTGTAAATAACCTGTTGTTGCTAGTTGCCCTGCCGGTTGGCAGCGCTCCCCCCTCTTGATGCGGAGTTTCGAAAGTTTCCTGGTGTCGGTCAATAAGAAGAGTTGTCTTCCCTTCTGGACGGTCGACGGAAAGATTCTTCACCTCTTGGTGTCGGTTAGTGGCAAAGATCGTCACGTACGTGGATGTAGTGGTTACCCTAAGAGTTAGCGTAGCCTTTTTTCAGCCTGCAGCTTAAGCACATTTGACTGTTATCCGAATGGTCTGAATGGCGAAGTGACTCGAGTGATATGAGGTGGATTTATCTAAATCCGCAGATATTGGTTTAGTTAGCTGCCTAAAAGGTCGCTCGAAGGGTCTACAGAAGGAGCTAATCCGTTTCTGGGAAAGATTGACAGCCTTTCAAAGTTCTCTACGCTAGTGATCTTAGCCCTGAAAAGGGCTGAAGGAGTCATCAGGGATGCTTCTAAAGGACCAGATTCTTTCTAATACTTATTAAATAAAGAATACAATCTGAATTCGTTTTACGTTCTTTTATCTTCTGCTCTTCGTGGATTGGACAAGTTGGAGAAACTTGTCGGTAAGCAAGCGGGCAGTCTACTAGTCTTCCTCTATTGGTGCATAGAGCCTTGTTTGGCCGTCAAATTATGGTTACTCTAATTAAGATGTTTCCTTTTTTTCGGCGAAAAAAGGAAGCCTACAGGTCGACGGCGATCGCGTAACAGGCGTTGCGTGATGATCTAGGTTGATGCTAAACGGAGTACTTTGCGCTTAATGCTCTGTCCAAATAGTTTCTTCTTCACTAGGGTGGCCGCAGAGCGGTGCATTGTGACACTCCTATACTATTCACTGACGTGAAGCTTTGGTTTTGAGTAGCATCCAATGAGAGATAAAGACGTTTTGGGCTTTCTGATAGGTTCTTGAATGCAAGCAGAATCTTTGGCGACTTGTAGGGACATATGGTCTTTCACTTTTCATTTGCAGGGCCGCTTGGATAAGAGTACATCCCTCATCGTGTGAAACATGCTTAAGCAGCTAATTCATTGTCCTTAACACAGATCCCAGAACATTCCGAGTACGGGTTCTTTCGGCGTTTGGGATCACCTAGAGGTGCTTCGTTTGTAAATGACTTGCCTCAGAGGTGACGACGTTTCCGAAGTGAGGATGGCCAGTTTACCCGAATTGACATTTTTGCGGAAACAGGTCAGTCTGTGGATGATCTGTCTATTGAAGATTAACGGCAGATCTTTCTTCGTAGAAAAGTACTCTCCTGGATTTGAAATTTAAATAAGTAGTTTAAAGTTCAACTACTTTCTTAGAAATTAATTTTATTAGTTGAAAATCTATCTCTTTTGAAAGTTAAATTAGTATACCTTAATTTTATTTGAAGGAATTCATTCCACTATGTTCGTGAAAACTCTTATTTATCCGATTTTTTGAGCTAAAAAGGTTAAAAAGAACAAGAAATGTAACAAGCTTTGTGTGGTGGTCTGTGACATGTAACCTGTAAGGAAAGAAATGAAAATAATAAAAATACACAAAAATGTAGATACATGATGTATATTAAAAGATATGGTTCTGATTCTTACAAAAATTAATTTAGGATACGCCAGGGTTCCTTTTTCTTTTTATACAGTATATATTTTTAAATTTAAATGTACTGAAAAAGCGTGCATACTTTTAGATTCGACAAAAAACTATTTTTCTGTAACACGAGCATGGTTTCCTTTTTTTATCGGCGTGGTTTAGAGTAGCAAAGTAGGTCCATGTTAGTGGTAGGGTGATCACCACCCTAGGCTGAGAATGGGCACTTTGGCAGCCGCAGCGTACGCGCGCGCATGAGCATTCGTTATTTTGCCTCACGCAAGCTTCTCTACGGGGTACCTGTTCTTTTGAGCTAACCTCAAACTTGAGACGTTATTTCATAAGAAAAGAAGTAAACCATACTATTATATAAAAGTTCATGTGTATATTATTTTAATTTAACAACAATAAATTATTCGGGTATCTCGACAACACGAATGTTTTCTGGACCAAATCGTTTGTAGAACAGATCATTCAGTGGATCCTCTTTCAATATTGGCACAGTCACGTTGGCAATATCGCCATCTATGCGTACTTTAACTCTTCCATTATTATTATAATTAAACGCTCTAGGAGTCACAATTGTACTCAAATAACCTTCTATCATTACGCCAATGATATACTCTTGACCCATTTCCTTTTGTGTTCCTACATACCGAATGCCTGCTCTCTGATTTCGAGGGGAAAATATGCAGCCTTCAAAACCGTTAAGATCAAGTAGAACTGGAGCAGGATGAACGGCGTCGTCTTTATGTGGCGCAGCTAATTCTGTAAAAAAAAACATAAGCAATTAGTCAAATTAAATAAAAAAAGAGTCCAAAGAAGACATATTTTTTAATATTTCGAGCAGCAAATATGCCCGGTATTATTATGGATAAATGGTCCCGAATTTTCCCGATCATGCTTTCGCCAAAAATCAGAAAATGAACTCAATTTTTCTTGCATCATATTTGACTGTTCTTATAAGTCCTCTGAAAATATCCGGTTTTTGTTTTAAAAAATTCTCCTTTAAAGCTAGGGGGCGATAACTTTTAAAAATTCTCTCCAGCGAAAGTGAATTAGTTTGTCTTATATTGGATTATCATGGGTTATATTTGAATTTCGAACGAAAAACATGTAAATTCAGTTAAAAAAAACATTTTCAATAAAATATTTTTAAACCAAAAACATGAATTTGTAACCAAGAAGATTAAATTTTCATTAAAGAATACATAGTTTCTGAACCAAATAGTTACATTTTCAATTAAGAAAGATCAGTTTTCACTAAAAAATAAAATAATTAATTTTTAATTTGAGAAATGGAATTTTCATCAAGAAAAAACAACAAATTTTTAACAGAAAATTTTAATTTTTAACCAAGAAGATTGAGTTTTAACAAAAAAGACAAATTTGGAACAATATAAATTAATTTTCAGATTTGTTTGCAAAAAAATTAAAAACTAAATTAAAAATGGATATTTACAAATGGTTTTTGAACTGAATAAATTTAGTTGTATGAATTTAAAAGAATTCAAAAGAAGTAAAACAAATTTAAGATAAATTAATAAGAATTAAGGGGAAATTTTAAATAAACTGCAAAGAATATTTAAAAATCTCTTTAAATATTTAAAGCCGTACAAAATTTCTTACTTAGAAATGCATTAAAATGTCAAAATCCTTAAAATTAGTAATGCCTTGGAAATTCCTTGAAATTGTTTTCATTTCGTGGAATCTTAAAAATATCCTAAAGTATTTCCGCTTCGAAAATATCATCCAACCATTTAAATAAATAAAAAAAAATTGTGAAAATCAATTCAAGTTTCCTCAAATATTTTAAATCCTTTGACATTTTTTAAAATACCTTGAAACTTTTTAAAGCTCTTGAAAATACCTGGGATTTTTTGACAATACCCTCAAATATTTTGAATTCTTTTAAATCCCATTAAGTTAATAAAATCGATAACAAAATTGAAATATTTTAAAACCTTTAATTATTTTATCAATTGATTCTGAGGATCAATTAAGTAAAAAATATAAAATTAAAAAAAGTGTATAAATAAGGTAAAATTGAGTATATTACTTCTCTTAAATAAATTCTAAAATATTTTAAACTCATTTGAATCCCTTTACATTAAGGACATTAACTAATAATTCTCTGGAATTATTTTAAATTCCCTAACATTTTTGAAATACTTTAAATTCTATTAGACTGCTGAAAAAAATTAAAAATTCCTTAGATTCTCTTAAAATAACCTAAAATATCGTAAATTCTTAAAAATCTTATGAAATCCCTTAAAAATTTTCCAAATCATTTTGTGTAATTAAATTCTGTACAATGTACTAAAATGTTATAAAAATCCTAATATTATAAAAATTGTCTGATATTTCCTGAAATCCTGAGAAATGTACTAGTATAATCTTATGAAAAAATTATTATGTAATTTTAATATCATAAAAATTCTGTGATATTTTCTGGAATCCTGGAAAATGTATAGATTAAGGCTTATCTTTCCATGCTTTAGGGAAGTGAATTAAAAAAAATTAAAACTTTATTTAAACTTTTAAATTTTTGTTTAATTAGGATCTAAAGATTTCTTATGAAGTCAATTTTCATTTTTAACAAATTAGACTTCTGGTTCTGGCGACATAAATAAAGGACAATTAAGAAATAAAATTATTTTTCGTTGACTTCAGATGTTCGTAATGGGAATTTCATCAAATGGTTTGTTTCTGAAATTACCAAATCATATCGAAAGATATATATTTATTATCAAGCATCACTTTATCAATAAAAGAATGTAATATTAATG
The DNA here is from genome assembly GCA_032357855.1 of Amphibolips quercusostensackenii. NCBI lineage: Eukaryota > Metazoa > Arthropoda > Insecta > Hymenoptera > Cynipidae > Amphibolips > Amphibolips quercusostensackenii. Next base: position 2,646 of record JAUELO010043214.1, on the reverse strand, counting down.
CCGAAATATCCTTTACAAATAAGCAATCTATAATACTCAGTGCTTGTTAAAAGAAATTTTTTATAACAATCATCATTTAAAGTTAAAAATTTTGCTCATTTTAAAAATTTAATATTGCGTTATTTCAAAAATTTTTCAAATTGGAAAAAAAATTATTTGGGCCCAAAATATCTCTCATATAGCACTATTATTTCACCAGGTCTCATTAAAATTGCACGATTACTTGAAGTTTCTGAAATTCTTGACGTGTACTGGACACTTTTAAACTGATTAAAAAAAAAAACTAAAACAGTTACATATAATTTCAAATATTGATTCGAAATACTCATTAAAATAGAGTACACAAATTAAACAAAAATTATATAATTGTAATAAAAATCAATTGGATATATGTGAATAAACTCTTATTATGTGAAGTATAGCCAATATTTGATTACATAAGTCAATAAACAATTTATCGGTTTATAATAAAGAAAGCATTAAACACTTATGTTACTTAAAACATTGAATATTGATTTTTACTTTATATTTTTTTTACATTTGAATTATTATAACCTGTCATACTAATAAAAAAAAATCAAAACATATTTACACATAATTTTTAAAATTAAAATTATATACTCAATTGACAACATCAGACACATTTGAAAAATTACGTAATTGAAAGAGGGGAATTTTGAATATATTTTGAGTTTTATTATACAAATTATATCAAAAATTCATTCACATAACCTTAAATTATATAATCAATTTATGTTACTTATTAAAAAAAGCTCAATTTTATTCTTTGTTTAATTTTATATTGTGAAAGAATTAATCAGTTAATAATTAGTCAATCATTTCACAAAATAAGAAGCATTGAACTATAATTTTTATTATAAAGTTTAAAAAAGTTTTACTCAATTTTTTTTGAATTTGAACTTCTATTTATGAAAATTTGATCAATTAATAACCTTTTTTAAACTAATTCCGAAAAGTGCAAGTTTTAATAGAATCAGTAATTAATTAATTAGTTCGCAGCATGAAAAGCATTAAACAATTATTTTCATTGAAGCATTCAAAATAATTTATACGTTTGAAATTGCACTTCTACATATATTTAATTTATTAATAACCTTTGGAACTAATTCGAAAATGAAATATATGCAAATATAAGTTCGAAAATGAAACTCAGATACTTATTTAACGACATCACAAACACTAAAAAAATATATAATTGTAATAAAGCTATTTAAAAAAAAAAGATTTTATTATGAAAATAATAGCCGATATTCAATTACAATACCTTGGAGTAAATAATTAATTTGCGGTACTTTTTTGAAAAACAATTTAAATTTAATCTTTATGTGATCTAATATTTTCAACTAGATTAATTTGCTAATAATAAATTGAACAGTTTATTAAAACATTCAAAAACTTCTTACATTATATGTTTTTACATTTAATATTATACTTATTTCACACATTTAACTCATTAATAAACTTTTATACTAATTCCAAAAAAAGTTTAAACATATGCAGATATAATTTTAAAATTTAAATTCAGATATTCATTCATATTTGTCTTTAAATTCAAACTTTCATTTCTGAAAAATTTATTAATGAATAACTTCTTAAACTATTTTTAGAAAATTTAAGTTTGAAAAGAATCAATTAATAATTATGAAATCAGTTCACAACATCAAAATCATTAAACATTACTTTCATTGAAACATTTAAGTACGTTTTACTTTATATTTTATTTTAAATTTGCATTTCTGAAAAGTAGAGTTATTAATAACCTTTTATACAAATTCCAGAAAAAATTGAAACATTTGTACACATAATTTAAGGAATTGAATTTAGATAATCATTTCCTTATATTACAAACTTTAACAAAAATAGCGAATATCCAAACTGAATAATTAATTTGTGTACTATAGTGAAACAAATTAAAATAAAAGCTTTGTGCAATTTAATTTTGTGAAAACAATTCAAAAGCTAATAATTATTATAATTAATCAGTTCACAGAATAAGGAGCTTCAAAAAGTAATTTTCATTAAAACATTCAAATAATTTTTGGTTGCTTTTTTTTACATCGAACTTCTATTTTTAGAAATTTGATTTATAAATTATATTTCAATCGTATTTCAGAAAATGTAAGTTATAATAGAATCAGTTAATAAACAATTAATCAGTTCACAACATGAAAAGCAATAAATAATTGTTTTTGTTGAAAGATTAAAATAATGTTTGAAATATTTGTTTTCAATTAAAATTCCATTTCTGTAAATTTTATTTATGAATAACTTTAAAATTAATTTTTAAAAAATAAAAAAATATGTTCCTTTATATACATATATATATATATATATATATATATATATATATAAATATATATCTCAAGAAATACACATCTGAAGAAAAAATGTCTTAAATAAAACCTTTTTACTTTCGAGGGGGAAAAGCGATCTCGCAAAAATTAACCTCACACTTCACCCCCGAGGCAGGAGGGGGTAACTTTAAAATTTCAAATGGAAACCTATACTTTTTATTTCAGATTCAGATTCTCTGTTAAAAAACACGTAAGTTTTATTTGAACATTTTTTTTCAATTTAAAAATTTTTTTCCGTATTCGAAATTCTTAAGTTACCCCCCCCCCCCGG
>JAUELO010043206.1:0-10299 GCA_032357855.1 Amphibolips quercusostensackenii | reverse complement strand
GTTGTTGAACAACGTTTGTTTTTGGTCAACAATTCGGTTTTGTGGTTGAAAATCAATTTTCTAAAATGATAATTCAAATATTTCATTATTAGTTGAGAATTGATCATTAATAGTAAAAATTTTAACAATTTGATTAAAAAATTGGGTATTTTATTTTTAATTCGTCTTTTTTGATAGAAAATTCATCTTCTTTATTTTAAATTTATCTTATTCATTAAAATATAAACTGCTTTTTCAAGAATTAATTTTTTATTGAAGCTTAAACTATTTTGTTAAAAAATTGTTTGTTTTTGTTTGAAAATGCATTTTTATGTAAAAATTATTTTTTCCAAATAAAAATTTTAATGTTCCATTATTGTTTAAAAAATGATCGCTCATAATTAAAACTTCAACAGCTTGGTTGAAAATTTATATATTTTATTGTAAATTCGTCTTTTTTGGTGGAAAATTCATCTTCTTCATTGAAAATTCAACTTCTGCGTTGAAAGTCGAACTAATTAAAAAAATTGCTTTTATAAGCAAACTAAATTTTTTAAAATGAAAGTGTAACAATTTTATTATGGTTTGAAAATTGATCGTTTTCAGTTAAAAATTCAACAATTTGGTTGAAACTTGATTTAGTTTCTTGTAAATTCGTCTTTTTTGGCAAAAAATGAATCTTCTTGATTGAAAATTTAACTAGTTGTTTGTAACTTGAACTAATTTGTTGAAAATTCATTTAAAAGTTTAAGATCTACCTCTATGGCTAAAAATTTAACTATTTTGTGAAAAATTATTTTTTTTTCTGGTTAAAAATTGAATTTTTCGTTGAAAATAATTCATATTTTTTCGACAATTCAAATATGTGATTAAAACTTTTTTTCGCTTTTGATGCAAAATCTTTTTTTATGAAAAATTCAACTCTTGTGTTAAACACTCGCCTTTTGGTTTGAAAATTCACCCCTTTTGGTGAAAAAATTAGCTTATTTTGTTAAAAATGCAACTGCTTGGTTAACAAAATAATCTATTTTGTTTAAAAATTCAACTATTTCGTTCAAAACCATTTTTTTGAGTTAAATTTAACTGTTTTTGGTTGAAGTTTGATCGTTTATAAAAATAATTTGTCCTTTTTTTTTTTAATTTACCTTTGCAGACTTGAAATTAAAATATTTTGTTTAAAAATTCTGCCCTTCTGCTGAAATGTTTGACTATTCGGTTGTAAATTCAACTGTTTGGTTGATAATTAATTATTGTGGTTGTAAAAAATTAACCATTTGGTTGAAAATCCATTTTTGTAGGTCGAAAATTCAAAAATGTGGTTACAAATTTAATTATTTTGTTAAAACTGTATTTATTCGTTTGAAAATTTAAGTATTTCGTGGAAAGATACTTTTTTAATTCCAAAATTCAACTGTTTTGTTTAAAAATTCGTCTTTTTGGATAAAAGATTAATCTTTTTTTGATTTAAAATTAATTATTTTTAATAGAAAAGTTCTTAATTAAAAACTCAACTTTTTTCGAATAAATTTTTCTTTGTGGTTTGAAGATTCAACTATTTGGTTAAAAACACAACTATTTGTGGTTGAAGTTAATTATTTTTTACATGGAAATCCGACTGTTTGATTGAAACTTTGTTTGTGTTTTTTTTTTAAAGAAAATTCAACCATTTTTTTCAAAAATTCGACTTTTCTGCTTGAAAGTTAAACTATTTTAATAAAAATTAAATTGTTTGGTCAATTAATAAATTAATTGTTTTAGGCTGTGAAGTCTGTTAAAATATTATTTTTCTATATTTTGTGTTTCATCTTAAGTGCTTATCAAATGAAATCCAAGACGAAATTTTGAAATAAAAAGTGTGGACTGTTTTTGAACGGCTTCTAATATTCCATCTAAACTTTCCTCCACTGATCCCGAAGAATTTTTTTAATATTGATCATTATTTCTTTTCTTTCTGAAATATTTTTTTCGTCTTTTGCAAGATATATCCCTCTTAGAATAATATTTACATCTGCAAGCAGAACCCTAATATGTAAATTAGGGATACATATATTTTTCAAACATAGGATACTAATAAATACCATTGTTACCTATTTGGCCTTCTCGGCGATTTTTGACATTTATTTCTTTGCCTTTTCTGGATTTTTCTCTTTCTAGTTATATTTTCATTAAACTTTTTTTCACAGTGACCATTATCCGAACTGCTATAATAATTTAAATCATTTCTAACGAAATATGTAGAAATAAATAAAAATCAATATTAAAAACAAATTAGAATTTTTCGTTAATAAATATATAATTTGTGATACCTTCGTCGCTGTAATCGTCTAGCTGCAATTTTTTTATGGCGCTCATTTTTTTCTTCACGAGTTTCTGAATAATTTTTACTGTCATCTATTTTGGATGCTTCTGAGTCATCACCAATTTTTTCAAATCTTTTTCTTTCGCTTATCATCTTATCTCTTTTTTGTTTGATTCCATCTTTAAAAATTAAATTAAATTAAGTTCAGTTTAATTTAATTTAATTCAATTTAATTTAATTCAATTCAATTAGATAAAATAAGATGAATTTAAATAAAATTAAATTAAACTTTAAGCCCGAAATTGAAAAAAATGATTACTTACTCAATGTTACGTAATTTAACAAAAAAATGTGTATAACATGGCAGTAAATTAAACCTGTATTAAAATATCTTAAAATATGTATTTTTCGAAAAAAATACTTCAAAAATAGTACAAATTAATTTTTTGAATAAAAAATGTCGGTAATACTTTCTCCTCATTTTTTTCAAAAAAAAAATAAATTAAGTATAGGCCCCTGTCAGTTTGACAACCCATTTAACTTCTGTGCGTGCTGCACTCTCAGTCTTTAAAAAATATTTTAACTATTTTGTCTTTTATTCATTTATTTTCTCTTTTATTCTTTTTTATTGGTTTTTAACTATTTTTCTTTGGCAAAATATTTTAACTCATTAATAGTTTTATTTCCTAAAATAATAATTGTTTACTTTGGTGACTCTTCCGATTTTTTATTTTTTTGAGTGAATGGCTTGAAACCTTTGGAAAATTTTTTTTAATGCCAAAAGTAAAATATAATTTAGGAAACATCCAAAAAGTTTTATATTTTACCCCCAAAACCTCAATAAATAAAAAAGAATAAAAATCAGTAAAAATCACATTCTTAACTAATTCTGTTCTCGTTATGCCAAAAATAGCAATTATTGGTAATTTTTCAATCTGGAAAAGGGATACGGTGTGACGACAGAACTTCCCCCATCCTTTTCCATTTTGAAAAATTTCCATTAAAAAAAAAAATTGTAAACGTATTTATACTATAATAATAAAAACAATTTATTTAGCATATTATGATTTTGATGTTAATTATATCAATTTTTAATTTTAGTAATCTAAACTAATTTAGTGTCACATATTAGAATCGATTCCTAATTTGTGAAATCTATAAAAATAATTTAAATCTATTATTATTCAACATAAATTAAATCTTTGGCAGATTCACATTTCTTTCAATATAATATATTGATACTTATATTGTTTTATTCTGAAATTTATTTATTTTTAAATAATTTAAATCAAGTTTAAAATTATTTTTGTGTTTTTTGTTTAAAAAATACAGAAATTATTCACAAAAAATTACAAAGGTGAGTATAGGTGAATTGACATGTAGCTATCGTAATTATTGGTCTTTTCCTAATCTGGAAAAGGGATAGGGTATGACAGAACTTCACCTTCCCCTTTTCCAGCTCGAAAAATCAACATTTAAAATTTTTTTAAATTATAGATATTTCTAATTTATTGTCGCCACAAATTATTTAACATTATACAATTTCAATTTTAATTGTAGCGAATTTTAGTTTTTACTGTTGACATATTTTTAATTGAGTTACTGTGAAATATTAGAATTACACAAAAATTAGTGAAGTTCATTAAAATAATTTGAATCTATTAATACTTAACATTATTTAATATTTTATCAGGTCATGTTTCTTTTAATATTGTATATTTCTCCCTATATTGTTTTGATCTGAAATTTTATTTTAAAAAACATTTAATAACAAATATCTTAGAAATTATTTCTGTGTGTTATTAGAAAAATACATATGCTTTTGTAAAAAATGTATAAAACTGAGTTAATTTTCAAAAAGAGCAATTATTGGTAAATTTTCGACGGAATTTCACATTTCACTTTTACAGATCGAAAGATTACATTTTAGGTTATAAAAATTTCAAAATCATTCATAATTTATTTATAAAACAAAATTGATTCAACATATCATACTTTCAATGTTAATTTTAGCAATTTTTGATTCTTATTATTCTAATATTTGAAATTAATGAACTGCTAAATATGAAAATTAATCAACAATTAGTGCCATTTATTAAAATAATTTAAATCCATCAATATGTAAAATTATACAATATTTTATGAATGTAATTTTTTTTAAATATGATACATTATTTTTTGTATTGTTTCGTTCTGCCATTTTAAAAAAATCACTAAAAACATTTTTAAAATTTATTTTTGTGTTTTTTTTAGAAATACCAATATTTTTGTGAAAATTGATTAATGTGACTATAAATTACAAAAAAAAATAATTGTAAACAACTTTTCAATCTGGAAAAGCGGTAGGGTATGACAGAACTTCACACTTTCATTTCATAGCTCGAAAAATTGCATTTAGAAATTTTAAAAATGCTATAAGATTTTATATAATTTATTGATAAAACTAAATTTTATTATCATGTTACAATCCTAATGTTTATTTTAGAAATTTTTGATTTTTACTATAATTAACATCAAAATTATAATATGTTATATAAGTTTTGTTTCATTGATAAATAATTAATGCTTCCACTAAATGTTGATTGATTTAATTAATTATATTAAAATTAATAAAAAGCTAGACAAATTCACTAAAATAATTCAAATTTATTTAAATTTAACATCATTTAATATTTTATAAATTCATATTTCTTTTAGTGTAATACATTTCTTCTTATATTGTTTCTCACAGAGATATTATTCAATAAAAAATTGATAAAAAACATTTTTTGAATTATTTTTGTATTCTTTTTTCTGCAGAAAAATACAAATGTTTTTGCAAAAAAATTATAAAAGTGAGTATAAATTGCGGAAGATAGCAATTATTGGTTATTTTTTGATCTGGAAAAGGGGTAGGGTATAACAGAACTTTACAATTTTGTTTTACATCTCGGAAAATTACCATTAATTTTTTTTTGTTATCTTAGAAACATTTATAATTTACTTAGGTTAATTTTTTTCACTATTGAAATTTTTGTTCGATTCACATTCACACGTTCACATTTGATCTGAAAACAAAATTTAATAAAAAAAACTACTTTGACTATATTTTTATTAAAAAAATTCAAAGTCTTTAAAAAAAATGTATAAAAGTAAGAATAAAGTGATTATAAGTCTGTGGATAAACCAAAACGTTGAAAAATTTGTTGACAAAAGTAAAAAAATGTCTGATTCGCTTGACTGATACTTGACTCCACAATGCGAAGAATTTATGAAAGTGTACAATTACCTTTAAAATTAGTAGAATTTTGACTAAAGTATAAAGGAAGGAATTTCACTGATTAAAATTTTTTTGTGATCACTTACGCAGCGAAATTTTATTTTCAAATGACGAATCAGTAAATGAACCTGTAACATCAATATATTTTTCAGAATCAACACTTGATTCACTAGAATAATCTCGAGTATCTTTTGACCTCGATGTTTCCAGACTATCTTCCTTTATAGTCGGCATTATAGATGAAGCAGAAATTTCGTTACTTGTTTCATAAGCCTGTTGTGAATCTTGTGATCTCATCGAGCCATAATTCTAACCAAATGTTTTCCATACAAATATAAATCATGTGGGCATTATTTAAATCGTATAAAATGTGTATAGAAATCTTATAGTCTTATTAAACTTTTTATAAATTGAAAAATAATTTTAAATAATAAATTATGTACCCTAGAGTCATCATCACGACGGATATTCCAAGTTTCATTAAATCTACTTGTGTCTGAAGATGATTTGGTATCAGATAAAATGTTCAAACGTTCTTTATCATCATAAAATTTATTTGGGCAGGTTTCTCTTTCGTCGACTTCAAAGTATCGAATTTCTCTTGCAACAGGCACCAAACCCCTTTTCAAAATGTAAACAAAAATTGACGTTATTAAATTTAGGTTAATTAAAACAAAACAAAAATATTCACCTTGGTAATTTCTTAGGGGAAAAACGTTTTTCGTGTGGGTATCTAAAATCGTGATCATCACTTTTTGCAGGGTAGGTTTTTGCAAGTTTTTTCTGATTTTCTTGACGAGAATCGTCTTTTTTCTTATGTAATATTCCATTGTTAGGTTCATCGCTTCCCGATGATTTTCCTTTTTTCTTCTTTTTTGATTTTAACAAAATATCTGAATCTTTATAATCTAAGTTGCTGGAAGATGATGAAGACACAGCAGATGAGGATGAAGTGGAAGAATTTATCATTTGTTCAATGTCTTTCTTTCCCTTTAGTCTTCTTTTATTAGCCTTAGTTAGTTTTTCTGATCGCTTAATTAAAAATGAAAGTTTTATAAGAAATTTTCGGAGAGTAATCATAAATAAATAAATTATAGTGAATACCAGTACGAACCCATTTACCTGAGCCCGAACTGGCCCCTTGCAGGGTCGTTATTTTTGCAAACAAATACCGAAAATTCTCTGTGAAAAACTGTTTTCAGTTTTAAAAATAAGTGAATCAACCTTGAATGATATTATTTTCAAGAAAAATGTTCGCTCTTCAATCAATTTTTTTAATGACTTCTGTCATAGAAATATGTACTTTTAAAATTGGAAACAGTATAGTGGTAGAAAATGTTTCCCCCAAAAATAAGCCATCATGTCTCTATATTCAACAATTTTTTAGAAATTTGTAAGAAGATAATAAGAAAAAGTTTACTAAAAAAATATTTAAAATAAATGTTTTTTGAGACTTTTAAAATGTCTCTATTCAGAATCTTTCTTACTTAAATAATATTATCAGTAACATTACTTTGATTCTTAAAATCATAGAAAAACTATTTTTTCATAGATCTGATTTTCGGTACGACCTTAAATAATAAATAGAACAAAATAAAATAAAACAAGAATCGAAAACAAAAACATATCCGCGAACCAATTTCATGCTGCGAACAGAATGTATTAGCTGCAAACACATGTTGATTCTTATTGGTATAATAAATCATAATTATAATAAATCATAATTAAAATAAATGCCTTATTACATTTTTTCTTCCAAACCAAGATATTTTTGAGAGAGCAGCAAAGATTTTCTTTATTCTATTTTGCTTTTTCTTTTTCGTTTCTTTACATATTGCGGAAAGAAGTTTTTCACTTAAACCGTCATTCACTTTTACTTCTATTAACTCTTCCTCATTAATTTTTGACGTTGAAGAAGATGCTTGTGAATTATCAGAAGATTTATCTTCATCGGAAGATTCCGCCATGATTTTTTCAAATCTAGACCTAAGTCTTTTACAAGCCCGAAACACAAAACAGGAAGTAGGACCTTCACTGAACGAACCGATATCCTCAACTGGGACGTTGAATATCTTTAAGTACATTTTATTATCTTTCTTACGTATTTAATGTAGTAATTATTTTAATTTATGAAAGATAATGAAAGGACGAGGAAAAAAGAGAGATGAATAGAAGGAACTTAGTGGAAGAAATAAACAAGATAATTAGAAGATGACATAGAACGTAGCAGGAGGGAGCAACTTGTTTGAAGCAGAAGAATACTTGAGAATCTACGAAATATTGTTTTTTCTTTCAAGAAACATGGATAGAGGAGAGCTACCACACCAAACAAATTTTGGTCAATCAGCTGTCTTCCTAGTGGGAACGCAGCGTCACCATGGTGGTTAGTGCAGCGGCCACACCACATTTGAGTGAGCAATAGTGCCAAACGTGCGAGCAGATCCTTTCCCGCATGTTGGAAACGCTGCAGTCCCACAAACCGTTCGTCGCATGAAACAAACTCCGCGCGAAACTCGGCTTGGGGATGCTATTCTCCCGCCTAAAGGGAGCGTTACTGTACCAACACTGTCGAAGCTACATCTGTTCCAATGTGGGTGCCCAACAAGAGAGAGGATCCGCATCAAGCTGCGCGCGAGCATCGCGCGACGCATTTGGTGATGCAACTCTGTCACGTGGGCAAGCAGCTTGCCCAACATTTTTTCAGCGTAGCAAGTTTATAAACAAGCTTAATGAGGGCTACATGTTGTATGGACAGGCGGCAACAAAAGAGAAGAAAAAATCAGGGTAGAAAGAGAGCATACAACAGAAGTGAAGAAGGATTAGTGTAAGAAAATCAATGTTGAAGAATGGGATTACGGTTTAATCATAATATCAAATTATTTGAAATGTGGAGGTAAGATTATTTATATAGTTTCAATGTATAACAATGTCGGTATTCTTAATCTAAAAAAAAATATCAGAAATATTGTAATGCAAGCTGAAAGTAGATAGAAACGATTTAATATTGGTATGAGACTTTAATGCAAGAGTGGGAAAGGATAAAGGGAAGGTTGATTGGGATGGAGGGGAGATAATAAGAGGGCATTGTGAAGATAGGAAGTCAAAGGATAATACAGTTAATACAGAGAGAAAGAAATTAATATAGAGTTTTGTGAGGAAGGGGTTTAGTTCTGGATTACACAAATAATAGAAGAGACTGAAAATGAATGCCCTGTTACAGAGATCAGAATTGAAGCAGCAATAGAGTCAGATTACTTTCCAGTTGAATTTAGCTTAGAAATAGATAGAATTAATGATAAGGAACGAAACATGTAAGAAAGTACAAAAGATACATAGAAAGAACCAAAAAAATTAACTTGAAATAGTACAAATGCAGAAGAATATGAAAAAGAAATAGAAAAATGCTGGGAACCAACACAGAAAGGTTTAGAGTATTCAAAATGGAAAGATAGATGCGAAAATCCTAATGAATGTGTATGGAAAGCGGCAGAAAAATTAGAATTAATAATGAAGGTATAAAGAAGAGGGGAGTATAGGGTAAATACGTAATAATAAAAAGAATTTGTTTGATAGTGAATGTAAACAGCAGAGCGTTAAGATGTAGGATAAACTAGAAAACTTTATGAAAACCAAAGGAGATAACGAAAACAAAGCTTTAGCAGAATAAAAAAAACTCAAAGCAATTAATGAGAGGAAAAGAGAGAGAAAAAGTAAAAAAAATACAAAAAGATAAAAAAAAGCAAAAATATAGGGTGTTTTTAGAAAGCGCTAGGAAATTTGAGAAAAAAGAGAATGAAAAGAGTGAAAGGAATAGGGGGTGATAGATGGATCACTTCAAAAATTTGTTTGGTGAGATAAACCGTGATAAGCCGGATTCTAACAAAGAAAGAGAAAGGGCTTGAGAAATCGTACATAAAGAAGAGGAAACAGCAGAGAAAGAGGCTATAGAGAGAGAAGAAGATGAACAATTAGACATAGAGGCAGAAGATATTTTAAATACTGATATCTCATTCGCGGAGATGGCAAAAGTCATAAAGAAGATGAATAATCTTAAGGCAGCAGGGGAGGATGGAATTAACGTGGAACTTATAAAGGGACACAGAAAAAACTAAAGTATCCATTATAACCAATTTTTGCTTCCAAAGGAGATGTAACAAAAATGAATTCCACTTGTTGAAAAGGGACCTAAAACGATAAACAAGCTCTAAATTATACCTCAATTAGGGTTCTAAAGGATTCCATTTATAATTAAGCCTATTTATAAAGAACCTATTTTTCGCTTTACCCACTTCGACATTTTGTTTAATTAATAATATAATTTTATCCTTAAAGCACACATGTAATCGAAGTCTGATGAACATAAACTAATTAAGAAAATTGAAGTATAAAATGTTACTGCAATGAAAATAGATATAATGACCTAATAAATATCATTTGCAGGTTATTTAGATATTGTTATCAACATAAAGGCGTATTCATATGCAAGAAAGTTTTCATCGGAGTCATCGGCAGTGCTCCCAACGCAGGCTCTCTGCTCTACTGCGCATGCGGCCGTTGGCGCGCTTATTTGAAATGTTGAAAAATACAATTTTTAAAAATATGATATTAATATTTTAAAATAATTATATTTTAATATGTTCAAGTGGTACGTGGATAGCTTTTAATATATTCTGAGAATTAGGTCAAAAAATGAAATGAGTATTGAGTAAATGAAAAATATCATGTTATTTAATGTCATCTTTTTTTATTTTTCTTAAATTAT
>JAUELO010043160.1:0-10300 GCA_032357855.1 Amphibolips quercusostensackenii | reverse complement strand
ATGGGCGTTGACTTTCGCGATTAGTGGGTTCCTAGATCAAGAGACTTCTTAATCCGAAGAAGAAGCTCGTCAGACTGCCTAGATTAGTTTTGCGCGATGCCCGTAACAGGTACTCTGTTAGTAGGTGTGGTGGGATTTTTTGATGTGTTAGGAATCTCTAATTGGTGGAGAGAATATGGCATGATATTTGAGTTCTGGAGTGAGGGACTTCTGTTCAGGTGTCCACGTGTAGAAATTCGCAGATTTGCAAGAAAATGCGAATCTCTCTGTTCATTGCGCATATAAACAGGAAATTCTATAGGTTTTTATAAATGCAAGAACTTTTTAAACAATTCGCAACTTCCCTTGATTTCATGTGAGGAAATAATTGCAAGTTCTATTTTTCAATTCAACATCTTTTCGATTTGAATATATACTAGATAGAACTTTGATGGCCTTTTGTAAATCATTTGTATCCTTAGAAGGAGAATAAGAACTTATCGAGCATTAGTATGTCAATTATATGGGCCATAGTCCTAGGATTGCGGAAGGACTATTGCGAAAACGATAGCAGGATGGACACAAACCAACAGTGCACCTCCGAGTAGCATGCATATAAGCAATCTTGAGTAATAGAAGCTGCACACACGTGTATTCAGCGATAAAGGGTGGAAGGCTCATGGTATGGTATATGTGTGCGTAAGCGTAGCGAGCACTAGCGTTCATACTCAATCCTTTCTCATTCTCTTATTCTTATGTCGCTAATCATGTTTTACTTATTTCTATTTCGTATGTAATATTCAAACTGATTTAAATTAAATTTTTAAATTTTTTAGACTCGTTGGGAATAATATGAAAAATTTAATGAAATTATTTTAAAACATAAGAAATTAATTTAGAGAAAACTCGGTTCACGCTTCGAGACTTTGCCTATCATATTGCAACCATAGCATTGCCGAGGTGTCTTACTGACGGCTTCGGTTACCGTCGCTAGCTGCCTCGAAGAAACTCATTGCAATAATAGACATTTGATGCCCTTTTATTTTGTGATTAAGCATTTTTAATTTTTGGAATTAAAAAAGGAAAAAATATTTTGAGGGGCTGGCACGTGAAAAACTGTTAACAGAAATGTAAATAAAATATTTTGTGCTTTTTTTTGCATTTAAAACCATTTTACAACTCTTGATGATGACATAAAATGTCACATTTAAAGAGCATTTAACATTTGTATCGACGGGGCTCAGAAATTGTATCGCGTTCTGCGACAATTTTTTCATTAACAAATTTTTTCAAACCCTTGTGTAACGTTTTGCTTTTAAGGCTTTTTTGACTATTTTACAACGATTAAAAATTACATCTAATTTAATTTTTTCTGAACATTCACAATTTTTCATGCAGGTGGAACTTAAAATATTTTTCTTAAAAAAAGTAATGAAAAAAAACATTTTCACCTTAATTATATTGTCAATTTCTCAAAATTTTGAAACACCATGACAACATTTATGGACAGTTTTCTTAAGTCTATTTTTATACCACTGGGCTCAGCGATGCGCCTTCGCTGGGCCCGACTCTGGCTTTTGCTATTAAAACATGGTTTGCCAGAGTAAAGACGAAGTTTGGAACAATAATGCGCCGCGTCTGGGCCGAAATCTGGCTTTTCCTCATAAAACATGATTTGCCAGTAAAGTACTGGACCAAGTTTCACTTTTATCATGGCAAAGCATATTTTATGAGAAAAAGACAGATTTTGGCCCAGACGCGGCGCATTACTGTTCTAAACTTCGTCTTTATAGGAAAAACCAGAGTCTGGCCCAGAAGAGGCACATCACTGGGCTCAGTGGTACAAAACTAGACCTAAAAAAAACGTCTATAAATTTTGTCATGCTGTCTTAAAATTTAGAGAAATTGACAATATAATTAAGGTGAAAGCTTTTCTTTTATTACTTTTTTTGAGAAAAATATTTTAAGTTCTACCTTCATGAAAAATTGTAAATGGTCAGAAAAATCACATTGGATTTAATTCTTAATCGTTGTAAAATAGTCCAAAACACCTAAAAAGCAAAACGTTACACGAAGATTTGAAAAAGACATAACAAGAGTCAATTGTTTTTTAAAATATTCACTTTTTTAGCTTGAAAATTCAACTACTTGTTAAAAAATACAACTATTTTTGGTTGAAGTTTGAACTTTTTGGTTTGAAAAGTCATGTCTTCTGATAGAAATTTTCTTTTTTGATGAATTATCAACTTATACATTTTTTTTGCCGAATTTATTTGTAGTATTAAATTTCAACTATTTGATCAAATATTCAACTATTGTGGTTGGAAATTCTTCTTTTTTTAAAAACATTCGTCTGTTTGTTGTAAAAATTTATTTTCTGAAGCAGAAAAGTCATATTTTTTGGCTGCAATATTCAATTAAAAAAATTAAATCTAAACTTGTTTCATTTTGTTAATAACATATTCTATGTTAAAAATGTTGGTCAGGGAAAAGTCAGCGAATTAAAAAAAAAAATTTTGTGGCAGCTTTGATTTTCTTATATAACTTTACATAACCAAAAGAAAGATTATGAAATTCGATGAATTCTATTTTACATCGCGTTTCTAACCTGACTGAATGAAAATTCGATGATTTTTCCATAACTAATTTCAATTCATACTGTTGAACAGATATGGAATCGCAAAATTTCTTTAACATGGATGCGCAAAATCTTGTGAACATGAATTCTCAAATTGATCTAACGTTTTCTCATCAAGTTTAAGTTCAACTCGCTTTTTCTCAAGAATCTCAAGTTCAGAGGCCTTTTTCTGAACAATATACAGATCAGTCCACTTCTCGCGGACAATGACCACTCTAACCTACGTTTTCCGCGTATACTGCTTATGAACGGAATTTACCGCTCTCAGAAAACGCTGTGAATATAGAAAATGTTAACGAAACTTTTCCAGAACCAGTGAATAAACAGAATTATGAGATACAAAATGTTATAACTCCAGCGAAATTGAGAACATTCCCGAGTAGGGAAGAGCTTGAATTTAAGAAATAAAACAGACGACAGCTCTAAGTCCCTTCATCTGTAACGTTTCAATGAGAAAATTAAATCGATAAACCTAAAATTTAGTATCTGATGTGATAAATTTAGTATTATTATTTATTATATGGAGCAGTATTCAGAAAATACTTCAGCTGGTCAGATGATATTAACAACATATAAGATGTTCGGAACTTTAACAGATGATAGGAAAAATGATTTAGCTCAAGAGATTTTAAACCGGAATTATTTGAAAACCCAAACTTGGCATGTATATTCCTACAAAGATATTTGGAATTACCACATGAGATAGTGAAATTATTTCCTTAAACTGAAACAACAGGCTATTTTTTGGTTTCCATGACAGAAAAGAATCAGACAAACGAAGGGCTGAAGGTATGTTTCAGAAAAAGAATACTAATGCAAATCACATTGAACAGGAGAGTGCCAATGGTGAAAAGCAACACAATCGCAATTATACATAACTTTTCTTATTACATAAAGATTTTGAATGCTCACTAGTAATATTTCTAAAGATTAAAAGTTTTTAATTGTAAATAATTCTATCTTGATAGGCTGCAATTTTGAAAAAAATGCAATTTTATAGCTTTTTTCCTTTTGTACAAGATTATAAAGCTCTTTACATTTGAAATAGTAATTGCTGTAAGTTTAAAGGTCCCTGTTTTCAAACGTTTCGAATTTTAATTTTTGAGTTTGAAATACTTTACACTTTTAAAGCTTTATTAGAATTAAAATTATTCAAACCTAAAAATTGTAGCAGTAAAGAATTGAACTTTACTTTAATGGATTTTACCAACTTATTGATATTCATATAATACACAATTGTAAAACAATACTATATTCTTAATATACTGACAGTGAACGATAATAATATGGATTCTCTTGCTGGAGAAACTAGAGACTGATCCGAGGTAAAAGATTTGTGGAAAAAAACATTCACAGAATCTATTCGAAAGAAATATTTTGAACCAGAAACCTTTCATAAGTATCTCTAAGTACTTCGACCAATTTCCATGCCTAAAGATTACAGGGGTTACAATTCTGTAATTAATACACGTACATTATTTTGTACAATTTTGTTCTGTAGTATAAAGAAATAATTCATCTTCTTCAATTGAGTAGTCTATCGATGAAAATTACTCTCGTACTCTGCGCATGAGCAAAATAAGAGCACGTTTATTCTTTTTGCGAATCGGGTAGTTGCATAATTTTCAAAAAATACATATTTCTTAAACACTGCACAAAATTATGAAAACTGTAGTATATTTAAATAAAAGTATTAAAAAAACTTTATGACCATCAGACGTCTCATCTAGAAAACAGCGTCCCTACCACTCCAAATGCTTATTTTTATCCATCAGGGAACAAGGTATAGTTTTTACACAAAAGTGTTTAGTGTTAAACCTTCTATCGATTTAGGTAGATTTATTTGAGATCGATAGGTGGGCTAAATTTGAAAAGGTTCATTAAAGCATTATTCGTTCAAACGTTTTGTTACTATTATCGTATTTAACTTTAATACTTTAATTTTAAACAACCATTTTTGTGTTAATGAAAAGTATTTATATCATTTGTTCTCAGTTGGAAACAGACTTTGAAAAATATTTTTTTGACCCAGAAAACTGCTTAATTGAAATGTGGGTGGCTTTCAACCGTTAATTCATAGAACTACTGTTGGGTTCCAGGAAACCACACTCGGATTTATTGAATCTTTTGGCACCCCTTATTATGAAACCCCTGATGACTGTATAATAACTTTTGTAAAAAAATGTTTCAAAAATATGGTTATGAACAAAATCAAGTATATTGGCTTTTTAGACAAATTCAAATTTATATTTTTTCCTGGGGTACGCAAAATATAGAAAATGAAATTAGCCAGCTCACAGGCTCCAAATTTCAATAGTACCTTTTACAAAATCTTAGTGATTCAAATACAATGCAATTAATATATTTGCAATATATGTTCATTAAATTTTATTTAAATGTTCAAAACTTTTTTAATTTCAGAGATACTTGATATCTATGTCCTTTATATTATTATATTATGCTCCTTTCCTTAATGTTTTCCAAAACGGGTATCATACGTAGCACAAGTGAAGCTGAAAAAAGTAAGGCTGAAGCTGTTTTACAGGAACTAGACTCTGAAGAACCAGAAGATAACCTGATTGGAATAATTGGAACCTGGAATCTGATGAGAGCTGACGTGCAAGCAGGTTTTCTGTCTCATGTACAAGTACATACATACATAAAGTAAATAATTATATAGATTTATAGAAATATATTGATTTAATATTAGTCTAATACGTATTTACAATACTTATATACCGTTGTGGTTTTGTTTCAGACACCACAAACTTTAGAAAGTGACGTACAGAGCCTCAAATCGCCTACTTAAAAAAAAGGGACATTTTAACGTCGCGCAGCTGTCGTTGGTACACTAGATAAAATTAAAAAATCATACGTTTTGGTAAAAGAGACGAAGTACCGAATGGAATCACCTATCCGGGCTGTGGATAGATGCTATAAGATTATCATTGCATTGAATGCCTAATGCATACCTGAAGCAAGATTGGCTTGCCTCTTTCTGCAGAGAGCTGTCTTCGATATACACACGCCCTACGATCGTACTTCGCTGAGCTACGTTTAAACTCTAACGGGTGAAGTTCATGTAGAAAGTCGTTTTCAATTTGAGTTATCGAACGTCATATATTAAAAATGGTTTTAATTCTTTGCAAATGTTCAAGACACTTTACCGATTGTGAAAACTTTAATGAGTGCATGAAGTGTCACATAGAAAAATTAGACTTGTATTACAAAAGTTTAGAAACGAGTTGTTCAAGATGTTATGATAGTCTGAAGTGTTCTTAAAAAAATTATCGCCACCATCATAACAATATTTTTGATGTAACTTATGACAATGACCAAGGCGAATAATTCTGAGAAAATGAGCCTCTTATTGCAGAGCCATCTAGTTTTGAAAAAGAAGAAGCAGATGAATATCTGAAGTAGTTTGCTATGTACCACGCAGTTATTGATGCTAAAAAGGACTTTCTTCATACATTTTATTCTACAAATAAAATTTGCAGTGTCAATATTATTAATTATAAAGAAAACATAATTAAAATTATTATACGTCATGTGAGAAATAAATAGGACGAGACTGTTTGTAGAGCTTTACCAAAGTGTCCTTACAACATGATATGTCAGGAAAAAAATAATAGGCCTGTCAGTTTTGCATGTAGGTTTTTTTGCGATCACAGGAAAACGACAAGGAAAACGACAGGCAAAACTACAGGGAAAATGACAGTGAAAACGAGAGCCGAAAATGATGATAGATAATACCTGTAAAAATGAAAATTTGTATAAAATCTTTTCGGATTGTATATCACAATCCACTTTTTTATTTTATCGGACCCTCGAGCATTCATTAGTTTGGATAATTATGCAATTTTATGGAGGGCAAGGAACATGACGTATTTTATTCGAGATCGCTAAGTAACGTCAGGATCTCTTGGCTTTTGGAGCACTACACTGACACCAACGACCAACAACACGCAAGCATTACGCTACAGCGTAACAATAAAGTAACCCTACAGTAACCGTGAAGTAATATCGCATTACAATAAATGAAAGAAACAAAATAAATATATAAATTGTTGCAATCATAATTCAACTTTGAAATTTACGTTAGAAGGTAATGTCGTAATTGCAATAGGTTTATTTTTCAGGGTTGAAAATTAAAAAAACATAGTGGCTGTCATTAAACTCTGATAAACGCGGCTTCAAGGACACTCCTAGTAGCATTTTACCCGCGAAGTTTAAAAATAGAATTAAGAATTGAAAAATGCAAATGTGTCAAATATAAATAAATACAGTAAATAATAAAATTTATGTAAAAAAAGATGCCAATGCTTAAAATAATAGGTATATTGTAAAAATTTGGTCGGAATCGTTAAATTTTAATTTTTTACATTTGACAGCATGCAACTTCATTGACTGCGATAACATAAGAGATATTAAAAGCCAAATAACGCACGATATAACAAAGTCAACAGAAGCTTTTTGTCCTTTTTGGAAGCCCTACAAGATTATCATAAGAACTTCTTACATTTTTTTAAAAAATCGAACATTCAAATTTTCGTACTAATGATTCTGGTTTTAACCACAAAAAAAATAATATTCAACAATTCTATTTTACGGTCAAACTATGCAATATACGAAAAAAATAAATTAAATTAAATTTTTAATCTAAAATATCTATAAATTTATTATTATCGATTTTTTGATAGGATACGTAGTTTTCGTTTTTATCGTAAAAAATAAAAAAACTTGAATTTTTAAAAAAACGACAGAAGATACGGAAAAAATAAATCAAAAAAAGTTATCCAACCAAAGAAGATCTACAATGTTTGTATGAATCATTTTTGGATAGGATGTGTAGTTTTTGTTTGAATTGTGAAAAATAAGAATAAAAACTAAAAAATGTAATTGTTAGAAAAACGACACAAGCTACAAAAAAATGTAAAAACAAAGCTTGTTCATCCTCAAAAGAGCTACAATTTTGTCATGAAATATTTTTTTAAAAGGATGCATAATTTTTGTTTTAATCATGAAAAATACCATAAAAAATAAGAATAAATTAGATTTTTGTGAGGTCGACACAAGGTTCGAAGACAAATTAAGTAACAAAACTTCATTTAACAAAAGTTTAATCAAAGAAAAAAAATTTAGGGTAGCTGAGAATAAAAATTAATATAAAATAAAGTACAAATAGTAAAGTAATCAGGAGAATCCAAATTTTCACTATATTTTGCAATTTCTGAATAAGCAGCCCCAGATCAATTTGCAGAAATAAATATAATATATATTTAATATAATAGACAAAATCGAGAGCAAATCGTGAGATCCAAAAGACGGGCGCTGAAGAAGTTTTGATAAGCAGTCGGATTTTCAGCCGAAAAGGATGATTTTGTAACAAAATTCTTTAATTTTTAACAACATATTTTATTTAAGAAATGTATTTGACCTCAACCTAAAAAGACTTTAAGGAATTTTTGCACAATCCCTTTTCAACTGTTTGTTGACTAAAATTACTTGTAGAGGTGAACAAATTCAAGAAAGAACTTTGACACAATGCACTTTATCTTCTTTTTACTGATTCACAAGAAATCACTTTTATTAGTAATTTAAACACAAGCCAAAGAGATCACAAATTAAAAGGTGTGCACAAAGAGATTACAAAAATCACTATTTCAGAGTGTTAACAAATAGTCACATTAGGAACACTCAGCGGTCAATTACAAATAAGTCACAAAGCGTACAATTCCTATTTAAGAGTTTGGTGCTGATACTCAAACCTATTTACCTTTTATGATTCTTTTAAAGCTTATCGGACACACATAATAAAAAAAAGAAAAGTAATTGTAAGTTAATCTTATAGTTGGTATTCTTATGAACGTTTCTTAACAGGGAGGTAATCTACCAAAAAAGAAGAGAAAAAGAGACTTTTGGAGATAGTTCACGAGGTTACTTAGCAGGCTAGTGGTTTGACTCAGAGCCTGGCGAGAAAAAGGTTTTGCTAAAACCTCGTAAACCAGAATAAGCCAGTCCAGAAGTACTAACACGTTTTGTTCTAAGAGCGAGACTCCACCGAAAGAGAAGCTTCTGGAGATGATCCACGAGTTCACCTTGCAGGCTAGCGGGTTGACTCAGAGCCTAGTGAGGGAGAGATTTGCTAGAACCTCGTGAACGAGAGTAGGCTTGTCCAGAAGCACCCACACAATGTAAGAGAGAATCCTCGACCAGTAAGAGAATTAATACCTTGTAAAGAGATGAACTCACAATTTCTTATTTCACTTTGATGAACAGTTTAGAAACTCAAAATCAAACTATAACATACAATGAGAAGAGAAAAGCTCTTTGGCATCGTGTTCGAAATCTTTGGTTTTCCGACTAAAGCAGGCTCAGAAATCGATACGGATCGAAAGCTGACAAAATGCTGACCCAGAGTGCAGAGCACCACCCTGTCGAGCTGAGGTCCTAGCATCCTTTTAGGGAGAGTAAGCGAAACGGCCCAAAAGAGAGAGAGAGATATGAAGAGAGACTGAGGGTGAAGAAGAGAGCGAGAGTGCAAGGAAATGTAATGCAATTATAAATCGCGGCGTAGCTATAAGAAACTACGGCAATGGTTGAAAAGCTCAAGAAAAGTCTGTATGTCTCCTTTCCCCTGCATGTCTCTAACGCTGAGTCTTATTCCTTAATTTAACATTTTCGCCCGCCTTCGTGAAATTTATATAAATATATAAATTCTCATAATCAGTTAAGCATAATCGATGCTAGAGTGAAGGAATGAACGTGAAGGTGTGACACGATTAGCAGGTAGTTGTCCATTAACTGTTGGGCTCGCTTTTTTCGATATCTCACGCACCTGATGCATTTCCAGATAATAGAGATAACCATCGCTCTTCCGCCAAAAATCTAAACTTCATTTATAATGAATAACAAGGCATCCTGGGTTCCTCCGTGTAATGTTCGTCAGTAAGCGTCTGAGATAAGTAGGTGAGTCAAAGTAGACTGTCTTTGCAGAATAAACGGATGCTTAGAATTCCATAGAAGATTTAATCACTGAAGTCTTCCTCCTAGACGTAGAAGCCCTTGAGTGCCAATAAAAGGCGTTAGATGTGCAAGGTAATGAGAACCTCGTAGTGTATCACCCTTTGCCATGAGCTTATATTCCCTTTAGAAAAAATTTCGTTGAGTTCCTCGTGTCCAGAAATGTTTTACTTCTTTTAATTCTTCGGTTGCAAAAAGAGCGTTAGACAGTGATTCTGCCTCTTTCTAAAAAAGAAGAATGAATCGCTTGTTGACAGCCGTGATCCACAGGAGTCGAGTCCAGCTAGAGTTTTTTTCAAGTAGATTCCAATAGGTATTGGACGGACTTGCAGTCACAGTAGTTGCTTGGACAGGACGTTCTTTAAGATTTTCCTCAATAGAGGGAGCTTCAGACGTGTTAGGCCATAAAGAAAAGGGATCCTTTAGCCAATTTGGGCCAGTAAATCAGATATGATGTTGAGAAAGTTGAGCTGGAGTCAATCCTCGAGTATCACATTCCGCAGGATTTTCTTCACCTGGTATAAAATGTCAAAGCACACACGATTGTGAACGAATTCTTTCCTTTAAGATAGGTGATTGGTAATCCAGGTGTAGGCGATTGAAGAATCAGTCTAAGGATGAACTGGGACCTTATCAGAATTTGAAATTTGCATAGTG
>JAUELO010043143.1:0-17723 GCA_032357855.1 Amphibolips quercusostensackenii | reverse complement strand
ATAAGGTGATCTACGATTACGGCTTTTCTGCGTCTGTCGCACCCAGGTTCGTGAAACTGATCTAGACACACGCACACTTTTTCCACCACGACGGCGAGTTTAGACAAATGCTCGCCGCTCTGCAGCACGAGACTTGTCTACAGAACCTTCAGCCTTTTTAGAAGCACCTTGCTGCTATTTGGAGAAAAAGTGGTATGGCATGAATAAACAAGTACGATAAGATGCTGAGGGACGGGATCATTGAATACACAACCTCGCCTTTTAGCTCAGCCGTGGTCGTGGCCGGCAAAAGGAACGGAGAGTATTGGTTATGCTTCGAGTATCGACGCCTGAACAATCGAACCGGATATGCGCCAATGTGTTTGCCGCGCATTCATAAGACCCTTAAGATTCTTGGAACTGCCAAAATATTCTTAACACTAGATCTGAAGAGTGGTTATTGGCGAATTTCGATGGCCCCCGGATCAAGACCGTACACAGCTTTTCCACACGAAGAGGCGGACAATATCAGTTACACGTAATGCTCTTCGAGTTAAAAATTGCATTATGCACTTTTCAAACCCTGATGCGGCAAGTTCTCGCTAAGCAGTAGCAGAAATTTGCTAGAGCTTACCACGATGATCCATCACAGTAATTAACTGCACCATTAACAAGAAGTTTTAGGTACCTTGCTTTTGCATCCTGCCCTCTACCTCTTTTTTCTCTTGCCTGCATTTTCAGACACTGCTTCACTTCTCTTTCTCGTTTGGCTGAATCATCGTCCACAAAGATAAGAGTACTTTTTGATTTAAGTTTTTTTCTGAGACCTCTAAATTTCGCGTCCCATGATTTCACCTCCATTCTCACATTTGTTTCTTCTCTTCTTGCTCCTAGCACATGTATTTCTTTAATTGCGTTGTTTTCCATTTCAAGTTTATCTTCTAGGAATATCTCTACTTCTTCCTCTGGTTTTTCTTGTTGAAAGTTTGCTCCGCGGTTGATTAAGTTGTTTTTTTTCTATCTCCTCCTCGTCTCTTTCTTCTTTTTTTTCTTCTTCTTTCTTCCAAATTTTTGGATGATTCGTCTCCTCGATTTACCGCTGTGCTTTCTAAGTGAGAATTTTGTTTCCGCTTGATGTTGTGCTGCATCTCTGAATTTTTGACATGCTACTCCCTCTTGTTAAGCCTTTGCACTATTTGTTTTCGCTGTTGCTTCTTACCCTTCCTTGTCTGCTTTTTCCTTTTTTTCCCAGTTCTCGTTTTTCTTGGTCTGATTAATGCGTTTGATTTTTTAAATCATTTTGCTGCCTGTGACCTTTTTCATCGTTCTCCGCTGCTTCATTCCTAATCCTTTATCTCAGTACTCCAATTTCTACCTTGAAGTTTGAGTTTTTCCTCCTCTAAATTTAAACTCAACCTTTTCATGATCTTCCTTACTTTTTTTTGTTTTCTCCAGGATTCCTTTGTTGGTTTTCTTCCAAAAAGCTTATTTTTTTCTCGAATTGTCATTTACTCCTTCTTTTTTTATTCCGAGGTCCTCCTTCATTTTTCTTATTTCTTCTAGGTTCAAAAAACTTATTTATATATAACTTCGAAAATTAAATTCAGGTATTCATTTCACAACATCAAAAACTTTTACAAAAATTACATTATTAAAAAAGAGTTATTTAAAATATAAATAAACATTTTTAATACAAATTCTAGACATTACTAAATTACGTAACCTTAAGGTAAATAATGAATTGATTTATCTAATTGAAACAAATTAAATGCAAATTTAATGTAATTTAATATTGTAAAACAAATTAATTAGCTAATGATTAGAAAACTAGTTTACAGAATAAGAACTATTGAACTGTGATTTTTAATTTATTATTCAGATATTTTTTACATTATGCATAGTTCAAATTTTGTCATACGGCTAATCGCGGGGCGGGTGCCTTTCTATATAATTGCATATACGGTTTGTACTCACAGAGGACCCTCTGATTACACATATTAAGAATACATACACTGTGCTTTATAATTACTTAAAATGACGCTACAAACTTGAAAATTTTGGTAGCGTGAGAATTTATTCTAGTAATAGTAATAAAAGCAATGTAGCATATTCCTACTATACTACGTCATCACTACAACCATGTAGTCGATTCCTACTATCCCCTAATTTTACACAAGATGAAGGTTGGATCCTTGGACGTTTAAGTTTTGTGTAAATGTTTTTTTTATTATAAAAAAAAAATATTTTAATAGAATAAAATATTTTCTTTAACTGAATAAATATAATACTAAATAAATACAAATCTAAATGTTTTGAATGAATCATTTCCTTGGAAAAACAAAATATTTATTTCACTGAACAAAATACAGCAGGAAAATTCATTGCTGTAATTTAATTGATAAAATGAAAACTACCACTGTGAAAATATATTTTCATAATGTGAAGAAATGGGGTTCAAGTAAATGCATATACTTGGTTACAAACATTACTGTTCAGTGTATGTATTAATATAAATTAATTCGTTTTAGTCTAGAGTGTTTAAAATTAAATTTAACATAGCACCTACACTAATTTATTTTTAAGAATTAATTTCCCAGTTATTTTGAAAAGTCACCTAATTTCTTCTATTTCTAGAGCATTTTGGCCTGTGAGGACTGTTATTTCAGTCAAAGAAATTAAAAAGAAAAGAAGTTTGATCAGTTTAAGTTAAAAATTTAATCAAGATCATTTTGATGCGAAAAAAGATAAGAATAAGCAGGAGATGCGATATTATTTGAAAAAATACGCTAGATGAAATTTCGTATCCAGGAAAATTAGTATTCCCGACATATGCGTATAATATTTCAGGGACAAGACTTTTTGATTTTTTCAATATCCTTTGTCTAAAACGTAGTATTTAGTGAACAAAGAGTTATTTCAATCATGCGTTGACGCTTAAAGTATTGCTAAGTTAATAAACATTGATCGCCTTTGCAAAAACATGTTTCAACTCATAACAGAAAAATTGCCGAAAGGAAGAATCAATCAATTTCATCAGCCCACCGGTTTTTTGTTCACAATAGCTGTAGCTAGATCACTGATAAAAAACACTGCTGTAGTCAATAATTGTTTCTTTCCAAACTGAAGCGCATTAATAAAGTGTAAATAGTCCCACCTATTTTCTACTCCACTATGTACATATGCACGTCAGTCAGCTTGTATATTTTTGTATATAAGCTAGTGGATCCCAGGAAAAATCAGAAGTTGCCTGTATGAAATTCTAACAGAGAAAGTTCCATCTACCAAGAAAGACGATGAGGGCCTCTTTGGGGTTTCTGGTTTTCACCGTCTTACTTTTCTGCGAAGAAATCGGTATGTATTGCGCTAATAATTAAAAAAGTTGACTACTCTGATATTCCGCATATGCTAGCAAAATATTTCCTTATATTTAGTTAATTTACCTATGCATTCCCAGATATTCTTTGTATTATTATTATTTCAGTTATCCCACAGTATTCACAAGCATTTTAATGCATTCTAATATATTCCAAAGTATTTCTAAATATTTCTGAATAATATAAAATATTTTAATGTATTTTTCGGGAATTTTGACTATTTAAAAACGGTTTCATCACCCCTCCTAGTAAAAATATTTGTCCTTGGTTTTGACGAGGTTGATGACTAATCCAAGACAATTTTGAGTTATAATTTTAGGCTATCTTTTCAAATGGAACCAGATTATTTTTGTTGCCTTAGGACAGAAATTTATATCTTTAAGACCAAAAACCGATATCCTAAGAGAAAATTATTTGTTTCGGAAAGTACCTGAAAAATTTATATCGTAAAAGCAAGACAAAGGGTTTCCGAAGCCTCTAACATGCATCACAAATCTACTTTAAATTCTATTGCATGCTTATTATATTTATTTTCTTGGTATTTATTTTGTTTGTGATAATATGTTTGTTTATCTGAAATAATTATGTTTTTTAAACAGCTAATCTATGAATGTTGTCCATATTTTTCTATATCTAACAGTTCACTAGGTACTTATGAAAACTCAGATCTTTAATTTTCTTATGAAAATTTTTTTATGCCTGTAATTGTTAAGATCGGCAGGTACTAAACTTTTTATTTTAAAATCAATTATTATTAGAATTACACATTTTGTCAGTTGTAAAGCTTTAGTACTAAACAGATGTCAAATGTTTGGTCCCAACCTATCTGAAAATAGCATGTCCTGCAAGTAGCAATTAAAAAGAATACATAAATCATCCTTTCTTGTCTCAATTCAAGTCTTCCTGGTCTTGTCTCGGCACAGCTACAGCCAATAATGTTAGGCAAGTCTGTATATCTCTAATGTTCAGCTTGTGAGACAGAACCAGGTATCGTAGTCTTGAAGACATGCTGAAGACATCCAGTACAAAATCAAGACATTTTTTCCCGTGCGGCAACGGAATTCACATTATTAATTATTATGCATCCCTTCGAGAGGCTTATAACTCTTTTACTCTTCTGGACTATTTGCATAAATGAAAACCGTATGTTATCCGTTGAATTTATTGTAATTCACTACAACACAGATTATTTCGCTGTTATCTATTTGTTCTTCAGACAATTTAGACAGAAATCCGTTTACCTAACTGAAGATTTAGCTTTTTTATTTTGATTGTATACGTATCCCTTTACATTCTCATCAATTATGTTTGAGGAAGTATAAGTATTGTCCAAAATTCCATACCATAGTTTTATAACAAATTTTTTACGTTCTGAGGCTTCCTGAAGCCAAAAATTTTGGGTTTCAATCGTGTGCAAAAATACAAATTCTGACAATGTATCGTAACGTTGCGGTTCACTTTTTTAGAACTATTTCGAAACTGCAGTTTTAAGTTATGTTGTTTTTCTTGTACTCGTCACTATGTCTGCGATTGGCCAAAACGCCTCACTATGGACGCTGGTTGAACCTGATTGGCTGATCAAATCTTCTTTAAAAAGTCTGGGAGAACGGCAAGCCGAATTGGATTGGTATATCTATGGTCTATATTGATGTTATCAGGGCGATTTAAGATTTCAGTTGTTTCTGTATCTTTTCTTTGAAAAATATTATATGTTTATGCGATGACGCTTGTTTTGTTAAATGAACTGCTATGTTTTGTTTCAACATGATGCTCATCTAGTGCTTATTGCGTAAAATCTTTAGGCCTGACTTAACTCTCATGTTTCTTTACACACAGGCTTACCGCTGTCTCGGTTTCTCTAATATAGGCTTTGCCACAAGAGCGAAAGATTTTATATACTACAGGATCACTAAAAGGTGTCTTTTTATCTTAAAGGTTGTTTAGTGGTTGTCCTTTTTTTGCAGCTAGTTTAAATATTGTATGAATGTTGTGTTTGTTAAGAATTCCTTCTATTTGTACTGTGATATCTGATATTAGGGTAGAGTGGTGACTGTTTTCTCTCTCTTTGCTATTCTGAGTGTATTTACTTATTGCTTCATCAATTTTTTTGATTGTGTAATCTTTCTGTATAAGGATTTGTTTAAAGTTTTGTAGTTTCTTCTGTCAGTAATCTTTTTCTGCCATAGAGACAAATCTGCATACAAGAAAGTTGAAAACTGATTGCTTTTGAGATAGGTGATGGTGAGAGGAGGCATGTGTGTATATGTTCGTATGAGTGAATTTTCTGTAAACCTTATATCCTAGTGTGTCGATTGATAAAATCGAAAAACTTTTGTAGTTCGTCTAGTCCAAATCTTTAGATAACAGGAGTGTCGTGAACGTAACAGCGTTCAAATTCCGTTTTATGCTTGACTTGGTTGAAGATTTCAGTTTCTAGATTTTCCATATAAATGTTAGTTGCTACAGGCGAGACTCTAGATCTCAAGCTGCTCCTGAAGTTAGTGCGCAGAATTGGTTATTGATGGAGAAGCTAGTATGATTAGGACAGTGTTCTATTAAGGGTATGAGATCGGAGGAAAAGTTTGCAAGAGATTTATTAATATTGATTGTATCAGAGATTTGTACTTTCGTCTAGAGAGATACTATTTCGAAAGTAATTAGGATATCTTTGGGTTAAATTTTAATCTTTTGTACCTCATTAATAAAGTCAAAAAAGTTTTGGATATGTGTGATAGTGTTTTCTGTAAAAGGCTTTAGTTGATTGGCAAAGAAGCGTGCTTGGTTGTAAGTTGGTGAGTTTATGGCGCTAACGATCAGTCTGAGTGGAATATTGTTTTTGTGTACTTTTGGGAGTCCATAAGTTCTTGTTGAGATGGGATTGGTAGGTGATATCTAAGATATTGTTTTGTAGTAAAGTTTAAATTTTTTAAAGGGTTTTTGTTTTGCTTTTATTTTTGTAAGGTCTGTTTTGAAATTCTTATATAATTCATCAATTAGATGGTCCATGATTTTCTTGCTATATTTTTCTTTATTTATTATTACTATTGTGTTGCCTTTGTGTGCTGGTAATATTATGTTTTTTTTTTATAGAGTTTTCTAATTGCTGTCCTCTTTTTTTCTGTTCAAGAAAAAGAAATTTCAGCTTAGCATAAGATGTTGAAATCGTAAATGGTATACATAAGAACAAAATAACTTGAAGCTTCAGTTTCAAGTAAGCCCTGAAGAAGTAAACTGCAATGATCACAAAACGTCAGCAAGTTTGGTATTTTTACCCACGGTTGAAACCCGAAACACATCCTTCTTTCTTTAATGTGATAAATTATCGTAAAAGCTATAAATCGATAAAAAAAAAATTGTATGTTTAAAAATTTGTTAGAAAAATTCAAAAGATTTCATACAATTTCTGAAATTCTTTTAATGTTTGTAAGGAATTTTAAGGAATTATATAGATTTTTGTTTTGTAAAAATTTAATAGTAATGTTTGAACTCTTAAAAAAACATTATTTCAAAATATTATAAGAAATTTAATAAATTTAAGGGTATTCTAATAGACTCCAAAACATTTTTAATTGGCTTAGAATGTTCCAAGTGATTTGCAAAATTTTAGGAAATTTTAGGGATTCCCAAAATAATTTTATTCTGTTTAAATAACACGAAGGGATTTCAAAAAGTTTAAAACATTTTAGAGGATCTTAAAAGATTTTTATGCTTTTTTGAAAAAATAAGGGAAATTTTCATTGATTTACATAGATTTTAATGTTTTTACGGGATTTATAGAAATCTATGTAATAAGAAAAAAATTTGTAAATGCTGTGGTATTTCAAATGATCAAAGAAAATTCGATATATTTTAGGGCATGCGAAAAAAGGCATCAAAAATTAATTTTTGTAATTTAATAAAATTAAAAAAAAAATTAAAACACTTTCCAGCATTCTAGAAGATTTCAAGACATTTTTAAGAGCTTTGAAATTTGTTTTCCTTTAAGACATTTTTAAAGAATGCTTGCAAAACTGTGTACTATATACCCTTTCCATGTTCAGTAAAATCTTGTAAATCCTGTCAAATTCCTTTATAAAGCTAACATTTTTTAAAATTTTATTATAATAAATTTTTTTTTAAGTGTTTTAGAAATACTTGAAAATTGATCTCGAAATGTTTGAAAATCCCATCGAAAGTCTGTCAAGCCGCTCGAATCTTTGTTTACATCTTGCGATTCTTTGCTAGCTATTTAAATAATTCAAATTTTTTGAAATACCTAATTAATTCTTCGATACTTTTTAAGTAATTCGAGTTCCTAAAATCACAATATATAATCTTGTACTCACACACACTGTGACAAAGCTAGTAATGAGACGATTCTTAAAGAATGTGGCGTAGAGAAAGACTTTTTAAAGAGAATGAAAGAATTTGTTTACACATGAATGTGTAAATGCTAATAGATTTTTGATAAGAAATTTTTAACATCTTTTGGCACACGATCCAACTACAATGTCTTTCTAACCATCTAAACCTATTTTCGACCATTTTTTGTTCCGCGAATGCTAATAATCATCTCAGTGAAAAAAGTATTTGAGGTTACGTTCAAGTAATGTTCTTGACGTCAGAATTAAATCTGAGTACTGGTTTTATAATATTATATGCGTAAAATATTTGAAACAGGGTATTAATGTAGCAGAAAGACTAAAAAAATCAATATATTTTTTATTTGCTTTAAAATACATTTCAAAATATTTCAGAGTATTTTAAAGAAATCCGCAATAATCTTAAGTATTCTCAAATGTTCTTACATATTTCCTTTTACTTTCACCAATTTTTCTCATGTTCGAATATACTTATAATTCTTTTAATACTTGGAGAATGTAGATCAGCGGTCATCATCTAGATATTTTACATTAGCTATGGTGAGTTATGTATATATTAAAAGTTTTTTTTACAGAATCATCAGGAAATCGAGGGAAAGGAGGAGGAGGAAGAAAACAAAAAGAAAAAATGCCAATTGAAGAAACAGAACAGGACAGCTTGGAATATATGGCTAAAGCTTTAAGTAAGTTGAGCGTTCATGTATTCTGTTAATAATTTATCTAAATTTTAGTAGAAATTTTTTTTTTTTTTTAAGAGATAGTAATTTACTTTTTAAAGCATCAAAAAATTCTTAGGTGTCCTAAAAGGTCCTTCATGCACATTTTCTTGATAATTTTCTTTCATTTACCTTCCTCAAACTATTATCAAATTGCCATGCCCTCTTTTTCGCTCTAGTTCCTAATTTATCCCTTTACCCTTTTTTTGTATAAACCCTTTACAAAGCCCTCTCTTATCCCCTTTTTCACCACCACTTTTTCTATCTCGACTTGGTCCAAGGAGTCAAAACCCTCTTTCAAATCCATGAACATTACTATTATTGCTCCTTTTTCACTTTTAATTTTTTTATTTATCAGATAATCCAGAATATATATGCTATTTATCAGCTCCATTCCTCTTCTAGGCCCTGTCTGATTCGAAAGCACAATAATTTTTCTTCAACTTCTTTCTTTAATCACTCTGACAAAACCGTCACATATAATTCATAGAATGTTGGCATCAGCCTGACGTCCCTATCATCTTCAACCTCCTTTTTTTCACATTTATTAACTTTTAGTACCACTACTTCTTATTTCTATAACTCTAAACAACCCTCTTCCCTTCGTGCTCTATGGCTTATTATCCATGCCCAATCCTTCAGTTCTGCTATCCCATATTTCCAGACGGTATTTGGAATCTCATCCATTTTAGTCGCCTTTCCATCTTTAATTATTTATGACACTTCGACCATTCCTTTTTTTGTTATTTCCTCTTTTTCATCTCTTTCCTGACACTTTAATGTTTTTTTTTTTATTTCTCTTATTATTCCCATACCCTTGCTTACATTTTCCTCTTCTATTTTGACATTTCTGCGCTTTTTCTTAAACATTTATTTTCCTCTTCTTGATCAATCTCCTATTTCTGCTAATCTTAACTTTGCTTCCTTTTTATCTATAACATATTGCTATTACTTTTTCCTTTCTCTAAAGTAACGATCATGGAAAAGTGGTTTAAACCTATATAGTCCTCTACCTCTAGTTTTTTGACCTTTCAGTTTACCTCATAGTTTTCTATCACATAATCAGTTACCTTTACTCGTATTGAAGTCTCTCCGTGTTATAAGCCTAACCTCCTCCTTATTTCCTTCTATTTTTTTTTTTGGATCTTTTTTGACTTCTCTTGCATTTCTTGGTTCAAAAACCCCTTTACTATTCCGTACTTTGTTCCTTACGTCTAATTCTTCTACTATAATTCCTTCTTCTTGTTCTCTCATCTATCTCTTATCATTTACTGTTATTCATTTTCTCTTCACTTTAATCACCATTCTATTCAATTGTTTGCCTTTTTTTATGCTATTCTTCGCGTTTTGCACCTGCAATTTTTAACTTCTTGGTAACCTTCTCTTTACTCTTTCTTATTCCTTTTCATTTCGCCATGTTTTTGCTATTACCACTACATCCCATTGTGCCAAATTGTTCATTAAGGCCCTATTCTTCCACTTTATGCCTGCTGTATTCAAGTAACGAATCCTTCATTCTTTTCTTCTTTCGTTTCCTGTCTTTTTTTTAGTTTTTCACTATTTCCTGTTTCCCCTATCTTCCGTTGCTCTCTCTTCTAGTTTTCCAGCATCTCGTTTTCTTTTAACTCTTTTCTTTCTTCGTCCTAATTTCATTATTTACCTTCTATATCTATTCTCCCATACTTAATCCATGTTCTTTTTCTATTACTTTTGTACTTTTTTCATTTTTTTCCTAAATTATACTGTATACTCCTACCTACTCATTTCGAATTATTATCTATTTTGTTCAAGCTTCCATATAACGCCATATTTTTTGTCATCACTTCTCTCTTATGTTTTCGTTTCTTTAGTTAAACTACTACAAGTACCTCTCGTCTTTGCATTTCCTTTACTACACTCTGTAATTCGTCCATCTCTACTTTAAAATATATCCTTTTCAGCACATCCCTTACTCCTTTTCTCAGTTCCTTTCTCTCATATCATTGACCCTATATCACTATGTTTATCTTACTTTTATATCTCTCTTTCCTTCCTATTTTTCTTTCTATTTTCCCTAGCCTTTCTGTCACCTTATCATTGCTCTACTCACCATCAGGCACCCGGCTTAAGTTTTCTATCTTTAGAGTCCTCCTGTCCAACTGTGCTACCTTTTTACTCGGCTCTACCTGCTTTTCTCATATTTGTTCTAATGGCTGCATCCTTTTTTCTGAATTTCCCTTAACTTTAGCCCACTTTCTCTTTTCTTTTTTAAGCCCGGACATCTTTTACACAATTTCTTGATTTATTTTCTCTTTCTTTTTCTTCCTGCCTTTTTTCGTTCATCTGCATCTCCGTATCATTATTTTACGCATTTTATCTACTTTTAAATTTTCATCTTTCCTAGCACTCTATTTTACATGTTCTTAAAGTATTTGAAATATTTCATAGTATTGTGAAAATTTCAGAATATTCTAAAATATTGCAATGCATTCCTTATTGACTTCAATGATATATAAGGGCTACAAAGTATTTGATAAATTTTAATTATTTTTCAAATTTCCAAGATATTTTCAAGAGTCTTATAAAATTTCCTTTACGGAGTGTTTTAAAATTTTACAGAGTTTGAAATATTGCAGGCTGCTTCAAAAGATTCCGAAGAGATTTTGATCATTCTTGATGATTCACTCAAATTTTAAATATTTTAAGGTATTAAAAAAATTAGAAGGCATTTCTATAGACGTTAAAAAGTTATGGTATTTTAACACATTTTTTAAAATTTGAAAAATTTGAAAGTATTCTCAAAGATATCAAAGAATTTTTGAGAGGTTCATAAAGTTTCAAGGGCTTTGCAAAAATGTTAGGGAATTTCTAAGAGACTTAGACTTAGTTTAAAAAATTTTAAAGGATCTCAAAAGATTCTAATAAATTTGCAAAAAATGAGGGAAATTTCTAGGGACTTACAAGGATCTTAGTGATATCATTGGATTTAAAAGAATCTATTTAATTTTCAAGAGTTTAAGAAATGTTATAGTATTTCAAGAGATTTAAAAATATTTGAAGTATTTTGAAATGTGCAAAACAAAATTCCTAAGCATTTTAAATTGATTTCAGTAATTTTATGTAATTCTAATCTAATTAAAATATTTTAATTAATTTGAAAATATTTCAAGGCATTTTTGAAAGCTTTAAAGTTTGTTTTTCTTCAACATTTTTTTATAGGTTGTTTGCAAAACTATGGACTATGCACTTTTTCTTTGGTGTCATTATCGCATCTCCACCAATAAGCAAAGCATTTCGAAAAAAACTGAACCTTTAAAATAATTAGAGGCCCTCAAATCCCTGAATATTCAGTAGAATAAAGGGTGCCCCAGACTCAAGTGTCCGGACTTATACAGCTGTATAAACATCAAAATAATAAATTGAACATTTGTTTTTTTCTAAATCCGTTGAAGTTTCAGTTTTTGACTTATTAGGTTTTTAAGCTGAGCCAATCAGGAGCTTAAAACGCGTACGTGAGCCAAAGTTTATCATAGTGTAGTGACTGTCGCGAACCCCACCACGACGTTTTTTTCGTTAGCACTAGGTTGGACTCCTGATCACACACACATATTGTTCTCCTGATTGGTCCAGCTCATACTCTTAATAACACAAAAACTAACACTTTAACTCAGTTTTGGAAAAGAAATTTCCGATTAATTTTGTAAATTTTCATACAGCTTTATAAATCTGGACACTTGATTCTAGGGCACCCTGTATTGCAAATCCTGCAGAATTCATTAAGTTGCCTTAAATTTGTCTCAAATTTTATCTTATTGTAATTATATTTTGAGTTTTTTAGAAATGCTTTAAAAACTCTAAAATACTCATTAATGCCATGATTCCTTTGAAATCGTTTGAAGAGAGTAACAAGGGGATTCTTAAAGAATGTGTGTGGAAGAATGTCTGTTTGAAGAAGGCAAAGGAATTTGCCTAGACATGAATGCGTTAACGAGACCAGGTTTTCGGACATAAATTTTTACATTTTATGGCACCTGATCTAACTCTTATGTCTTTTTAAGCAACTTAGCCTTTTTTTAAATATTTTTTGTCGCTCCCATGCTATTAATTATCTCAGTTAAGTAGGTACTCAAGATTACGTTCAAATAATGCCTTCGACGTCAAGATTGAATCTTAGTACTAGTATTATGTTATTTTATGTGTCAAATTTTTAAAAAAGGGTATTCATTTAGCTCATAGATTTGTAATAGTAGATTACGTGCCAATGGAAGAAAGGCAGCGATTTTTGACGAGTGTAAAGGTTGATACCCGAGCTTGGGCATTTCCAATGTTGAGAACTGATCAGGTGAAGAGCCAAAGGCTAGCAGAACGAAATAAGCATAGTATCTAAAGAGCTATGTATTGCCGTGAAAAGAAATGCAAAAACTTCCAAAATTTAAAAAGTTTTCAAATTTTCAAAAATTTGAAAAATTCCAAAAGTTCCAAAAATTTTAATAACTTCCAAACTTTTCGAAAAATTTCCAGGAATTTTTTTGGTTTTAAAAAATTATTAACATTTACAAGGTTTTTGAAAATTTTGAGAAAAATAAAAAAATTTTCACAATTTACTAAATTTTCAAAAATTTCCAAAAAATTGTATTAACTTCCAACCTTTTCAGAAAATTTCCAAAATGTTAATAATTCCTGCACTTTTCAAAAAATTTCAAAAATTTTTCACATTTCGCTAAATTTTTCAAAAACTCAAATATTTTCCATACTTTTTTTAAAAAATTGGAAACTTTAAAAAAATTTTAAAATTTCATAAGATTTAAAAAAAAATTGAAACTTTTATAATACTTACAAAAATAAATGATTTCAAACATTTTCAAATTTTCAAAAAATTCCAAAAATTTGTAACACTAAAAAAAATTGCCAAAACTTTTAAAAATTTTTAAAAATTTTTAGTTTCAAAAAGTTTTTTAAATTTGCGAGATTTCCAAACTTTAAAAAAAATTTCTAAATTTTTTTTAGTTTTAAAAAATTGTAAACATTTCAGGCTTTTCAAAAATTTTAAGAAATTTTAAAAATTTCTCACAATTTGCAAAATTTTTTAAAATCTTATTAATTTCCACACTTTTCAAAAAATTGTTAAACCTTTCATAATTTCTAAACTTTTCAACAAAATTTCCAAAATTTTCCACCCTTTGCAAAATGTTTCGAAAATTTAAATATTTTCCACACTTTTGTAAAAAGTGTAAGACTTTCAACAATTTTCAAAATTTCATGAAATTTCAAAAACATTTAAACTTTTATTAAATTTACAAAGTATATGATTTCAGAAATTCTTAAACTCTCAAAAAATTTCCAAAAATTTTCAAACTTTTAAGAAATTTCTAAAAATTTTCATAATTTTCAAAAATTCTAGCAATTTTTAAACTTTTCAAAAAATGTTAAACAGTTACAAAAATTAAAAATTTCCAAAAATTTTAATAATTTTCACAGTTTAAAATATTCCAAAAATTTTAATAATTTTTACAGTTTAAAATATTCCAAAATTTTCAAAAGTTTCCGAAATTTTCAAATATTTAAAAAATTTTAAAAACTTTTTTAAAAAATTTTAAGCTTTCAGAAAATTTCAAAATTATCAATGTTTTCAAAATTTTCAAAAAATTTTTGAATTTTTAAATTTTTCTAGAAATTGTAAACGATTCCAACCTTTTTAAAAATTTCGAAAAATGTCAAAAAAAATTCAAAAATTTAAATTGTTTCCATACTTTTTTCAAAATATTGAAACTTTCAAGAAATTTGAAAAAAAAAATTGCAAAAAATTTAAAAATTTTTTTTAAACGTTTTCAAAGTTTCTAAAAATTTCAGATTCCAAAAATTTTCAAACTCAAAAAATTTACAAAAGTTTTCAAAATTTTCAAAAATTTACAAAAATCTTAATAACTTCCCAACTTTTAAAAAAACTATATACCTTTTAATAAATTTGCAAACTTTAAAAAAAAATGTGGAACTACTTTGGCAGATGACGTAGCGGGAGGAAGTAAAGTATTCTGCGATTGGACACTTTTGATGCTCTAGACAGCCGTCGAAAGTCAATCTTGGGAGAAGGGCATTGTGAAAAATACTTATTTCGTGATTTGTTCTCAAAAATATTCCGAAATATTTTTAAGTACCCTGGACTAATCCACAATAATATTAAGTATTTTCAAGTATTCCTGCATATTTTCTCATATTTCTACCTATTTTCTTATGTTTCCGTATATTCATAATTTTTTCAATACCAGACGAATAGAGATTAGCGGTCGACATTGATATATTTTGGATCAGGTATGGTGAGTTTTATATATAGCAGCAGATTCTTTACAGAACTATCAATACATCCATCAAGACCAAAAGCAAAACAAAAAAATGCGATAGAAGGAGGAACAAGAGCATGGTTAAAAGGATTTCCGAGTACATTCGTTCAAAATCCAGATGCTTTGCAAGCAGAAGCCATTTTGAAATCAGTTCGCAAAAATAAGGGGGGTATTCATATTCAAGATGTTGACGGAGATCAAGGGCCACCACAATACCAGACTGCGCCTTTTGTGCCTCATCATCCTCAATCACGACATGCTTACGACGATCTTTCGTTGTCAGCACGCGAATTAAGTTAGTGGGAATTTCATATATTTTGTTTGAAATTTAACCAAGTTTTGGTAAAAAATTCTTTTATTTGGTTAAAAATCAAGTTTTGAACGGAAAATCTAACTATTTCATTTTACGTTCAAAATTTATCTTTTTTATTCCAAGTTCAACTATGTATTTTTCAGAGAAAATGCGTATATCCTCAATAATAATAAATAATTAATTTTGTAGAGAAGCATTTGTTCAGTAAAGAACTTACCTCTTTGATTAAAAATTAACCTACATATTTTGTTTAATTTTTTTTCCACTTCTAAATTAGTTTATCATGTCAAACATGTAAAAATACGATTTCTGGTTGAAAATGAGTATTTTTGGTTGAAAACTCATGTATTCTGGAGAAAATTCGTGTTTTTATATTAAAAATTTCATAATTTTCTTTAAAAGGCGTCTCTTTTGGTTTTGAATTTAACGATATGGTTGAAAATCAATTTTTTGTTTCAGAAATAACTTTCTTGATGAAAACTTATGCTTTGAGGTTAAAAATTTCTCTTTTTGACTTAAGAATTTAAAAAGTTGGTTTATATATTTTTCTTTTCTGACTAAAAAATCTTCTTTTCTTGAAAATTTGTCATTTTTGTTTGAAAAACGATTCCTTCCAGTTGAGAGTTTAACTATCTTATTTTTAAAAAAATTTCATTTATAATTAAAGTTGACAATTCATCTATTTGGTTGAAAATTCTTTTTTTTGGGGAATATTTAACTACTTTCTTGAAAGATCAACTACCTGGTGAAAACTAAACAATTTGCTGTTAATTCAATGTATTTCATTGAAGATTTGGCTGTTTATCGAAAAATTATATTATTAAAAATTGATTAATGTTGCTAGAAAGTATCCTTTTCGGTTAAGATGTCAACTTTTTACTTAAAAATTCCTATTTTTTTGTGCACCTTAACTGTCTTTAAATTAAAATCAAAATCTCTTCAGTTAAATTACTAAGGGTTCCGTCTTTCTCCTGAAGATTAATCGCATTTAGTTAGAAATTAATCTACTTTGCAGAAAAATCAACAATTTTGTTAAGTAGTCAACTTTTTTTTTATTCCTGACACAAAAGTGTGCGGTAAGCCTCGACCAACTTTTAGAAAAAGATCCTTGGAATTAGATGATATTATTTGGATACTGTTTTATGTTGCCGTAAAATTATTTTTCAAGCTGAAGAAATTCCCCGCAGAAGTTTTTTTTTTAATTTTTCTCAACCATTTTTTTCAAATTGTCAGCTTTTCTTTTTTTATCGATTTTCCTATTTTGAAAATCATGCTTATTCAGAACAAAACTTTATAATAATGTTCGACTCAGCTTTTAAGCAATAAGAAGTCTATTGTATTAAAAATTAAAAAAAATGGAAAAATAGGAATGAAAATTATTTCTAAAAAAACCACTTCCGCAATTTTTTTAATCGCATATCAGAAATATCCAAAGTTCATCCAAGAGACAAATGTTACAACAAAAAGTCCAGTAACATAATTTTTTAATAACATTTTTCTGTAGAGGAATATATAACCCTTTATATTCCTAAGCAGAAACTTTTTTAAATCAAAAATTTTTTTAATTTTTGATAATCCAAATTTTTTACTTCGAAAAAAGAGATGCCACGATTATTTTATCTATTTGCACAAAGCATTTGCATACTATGTAAGAATAATACGAGTATTTTAGAATGAAACTTTTTGTAATATCTTATTTAGGTTAAGGTTGGTTATGGCTGACTG
The DNA here is from genome assembly GCA_032357855.1 of Amphibolips quercusostensackenii. Classification (NCBI taxonomy): domain Eukaryota; kingdom Metazoa; phylum Arthropoda; class Insecta; order Hymenoptera; family Cynipidae; genus Amphibolips; species Amphibolips quercusostensackenii. Next base: position 938 of record JAUELO010043143.1, on the reverse strand, counting down.
TGAGAGATTTTTCAAGAATTCCAGATACGTGAAGAATTTAAAAAAACTTTAAAAATAACCAAAATACTTAATTGAAATCTTATTTCAGAAAAAAATTTGTAGCAAAAAAATTCATATTGACAAAATTCTGAGAACGTTTAGAAAAAAATCATTTTAACTCTCAAAGGTGCTGAGTTATAGCTTTTTCAAAGAACATGATTTTTTTTTAAAAGAGGCTAAAAATTATATTTCAGAGTTAAAATCTGTAAATTAAAACTTTAAAAAAAAACAATGACCTAGCGCCAATGACTCATTCATATAACCTCCTGAAGCTCACCGCTTCTGACCTTCTCTTAAAGCCAATTGCTAGTGTTATTTTTATCAAAATACCTTGAATAACGTTCCATCACCTGACGTTCGTAAGCAAGCGAGACTTCTCACTAAGTACATTTTTGACGATTTCTGGGCTTTTTGAAATTTTCTTGTAGAATTGAAAAATTGAAAAGTCTCTCACAAGAATGAAATGGAAAAAAAATAATTAAATTTTTTTCCAGTTTAAGAAGTACCAGATCTTCAACAACAAAAAACTAACATTTTTGGCATCCATCAAGTTTGATGCTTTCCTAATATTAATATTTTTTTCATATTTGGCGAATGTAGCTCTAGGACCTATCAATGCACCAAGTGATGAACTTGATGAAGTCCAATCTGAATATAATGCATTCCAAGCTGGAGCTGACACTTCTCGAATCGGACCAGTTGCAAAATTAAAACAACGTCTTCGTGAAACAAATCAGCACCGGACCAGCCCAGCTAGCCAAAACCCAACCGCTCCTTACGTTACAAATTATGGTGGTGAGCGAAATACTTTCTTTAATGCTAAAACTAGAGATATCTTTTTTTACGGCATTATTTTTTGCGCATCCTGTTCTTTAACAGGATAACTTTATGATGTTATG